>CAIGQZ010001236.1:5222376-5236548 GCA_903798205.1 Danio tinwini
GTTGAACATGACTAAATTTAATTAGTTTGTTAAAATTCAGCCCGTATAAATAGTTTGCAACAATTTTGCAAAAATGCTGTAGGGCTGCATGATACTGGAAAAATCTGCGATGTTATTGCTGAATATTGTGAAAATCATATTTCTTATAAGATAACATTTCCCTACAAAAATGCTGTTTTTATTAGCTCTGTTTTTAAATTATTTATTTATTTAATGATTTTAAAATTAACAGGTAAAAGATATGTTTCAGATCTAATTCAGGCAAAAAAAATGTGTCAAGGTTCAGACATTTAGAGCTGTATTTTAACAATCTAGGCGCAAAGTCTAAAGCACATGGTGCAAAAGCATTAAGGGCGTGTCCGAATCCACTTTTGCTATTTTAAGGATGGAAAAATCCATGCTTATTCTCTTATTGAGTTATGGGCAGTGCCAGACGGAATCTGCGGACATTTTTTGCTATTTCTGCGGAGAATTTTGGTAAAAATCTGCGGATTTCTGCGGAATTATTTTAGGAGTTTCATAACTAAAACCTTAAAATGTGAAATAAAAAATAATATCTTTTTAACTTTTATTTAATGTTTAAAATGAAAATCCAATTAGATTAACAGTAAATAGTTAACTGTAAGTAAATAAACAGAATTAATGATGGGCTAAAAATTTGCAGAAATCTGTGAAAAATCTGCAGAATTCTGCGCGCGCAGATTCCGTGTGGGCCTAGTTATTGGGTGTGTTTTGAGCATAATGTGCATTAAACCAATCAGAGTCTCATCTCTCATTCCCTTTAAGAATCAGTTGCATCATCACAATAGTGCATTTGCTATTTACATGGCGGACTTTGTACGTGGACAAACGAACGCTTTACTAGCGAGAAAACAGTTAAACAGAGCATCTGCAGCACGAGGAGAAAGAAAGAGCCTCCTCCATTTGGCCTCTTTACTTTCTATTTACTTTTACTCTTTACTTTACTCCTTCACTTTTGTAAAGTAAGGAAACGGTGTTGTACGCACTCCACTGAAGACATTAATTAGCCTACATATTTAATTTCATTTGTTAAGCACAAAGAGTTTTTTCAAAACTATTTTTAAATTCAGTCCTAATTTCCAGCAAACAAATAAATGAACAATAATAATGTAGTGTGGTCAAAAAACTGAGGTATTTCCAAACAAACTTCCTGTTCTTATGCCCCATATGGTGATGTACACATCTCTAATACCCGACAAGTGGACAAAGCTAAACTTGTTTTTATTGAAGCAAATATAAATAAGCATATAATAAATAATACTGTAATAATAACATTATACAAACGCAAATTGTCATAAATAAACTGAAAAAAGCCCCCCGAAATGAGGCATGGAGGCAGTGGTTTTTATATTTATGTAGAAAATATTTTTTTTTGTAATATTTTAATGCTTAAATTTTTTTCTCATTTGTAAAGATATTTGTGTGTTGCTGTACATTCTGTGTGTATTAAGTAATGTGTAAAATTTGACCTGCATAAGCTCATAACTAACACGCTTTGTGCTGGACTTTAGAGCAGCTTTTAGTTGGTCAATCGTAACACGTCAACAATGCGCCTTAACACACCTCCTTTTCACACCAGCACACCGATGAGTCTACAGAGTGGCACAAATGGATTTTCTATTTAAACAACGTGGCGCAAAACAATACATTGGTGCCAATCAATACTGAAGTTTTAAAAACGTCCATTTTCCGCTAACATTTGAGCGCTGTTGAGCACGTTCTTAGGCCCCGTTTACACTAGTACGTTTTAGTTTTAAAACAGCGTTTTAGAATGAAACGATTTGCGTCCACACTAGCGTTTCACCCAGCGTTTCTGAACAGCTCTCCGTCTACACTAAAACGGTGAAGACGCACATCACGTGACCACACACACACTCTCTGGCATGGGCTGCAGCGTGCTTTGAGCACATACCCATATGGGAGCTGTGCACGTCAGACTGTTCATCACGGATCTCCTGCTGGATCTAATCTCACTATATTTGTTAAACGTGATATTTAATTCATCTTGTTGTCTATATCTTACTACATATTCCCTGACTTTGGTCTTTTGAATCTATTACTTGTTCTCAGGTAATGTGTTTTGGCTGAGCGCAAATATAAGTTAGGTTAATATCCTAATTAATGTAACCACGTACACTGATTCTGCACATCGGACTGATTGCTTGTCTTTATTTTCTCTATTGTGTAAACTTATTGTGCGTTATACTTTTATAATAGCCATTATTAATTATTAAAACTGATATTTAATGAAAGATAGGGCATGTTTTGTATTTTCAATGAAAATGAAAGGAGGCAGTAATGTTATAGGCTCCGTTTTGTTATAAATATGCATGAAGATGACGGTCATATTATGCAGCTACACGAAGCCTCAACATTTTTGATGTCTGTTAAGTTGCTAATCTCACAATGAAAATAGACAGTTCCTCACATCATGTTTTCATTTTATTCTTAAGAAAGTGAAACAGCATAGCCAGGGTGATGCGAATGACTTTATAAAGTACACATTCGGGAGTTTGTTTTCCATATCAAACTTGCGAAGTCTGAACTTACAAGGAGAGGATGCAGGACTGAACCATGTGAAGGCTACTTAATATTCAGAAAAAGCCCCAATCAGATAGGCGAATTTCTGCAGCCCCGCCTCCGTTTTCAGATGTCTTCGTTTTCCCCATTTACACTGAGACCGAGCAGCAGCGTTTTAGAATGAAAACGGCCTCTCCAGCGTTTCCAAAACGCTCCGTTTTCGGGGCTCGAAAACTCTGGCGTAGTGTGGACGGATGGCGTAACCGTAGCAAAACGTATGCGTTTTAAAACTAAAACGTATTAGTGTAAACAGCCCTTAAACAGCGCTGATTTGCCATTGTGTTCACATGCTCAACAGAAATGACTGTGATTGGCTGTGCAGGTCATCAGTTCACCAAACTCACTGCTGTTTTCTAAATGTGTAATCACAGGTACAGGGACACTAGAAAGTTTTAAAGTCACGTCGATCAGCTGGTTTGTCTATAAGCTGACATACGAGTGATCCGCTGATGAATCGTGCCTTTAAAATGCTCCAGTGTCCCTGTATCTGTGGTTACAATCACTAAACAGCAGTGAGTTTGGTGAACTAATGACCTTCACGGCAAATCACAGTCATTTCTGTTGAGCACCTGAACACAATAGCAAATCAGCGCTGTTTGGAAAGTGCTTAATAGCGCTCAAATGTTAGTGGGAATTGGATGTTTTTAATCTATTGGTACTGAATTCCATTATCTTGGCAACCCTAAATGTTGACAAGGTGCAATTTCACATCACTTTGGGATGTGGTGGAACGGGAGGTGTAATTTCTAAATTAAAGTGTTATTTGGTTGGTGTTTGGTTAATAATACAGTATATATGCATCACGTTATTTCTAAATGTTTTAGTATCTGCAGAGAAGCAATGCAAGTTTGTCATTCTGAACATAACCTCTGTCTTCAGTTCGCTCTTTCATGCTTCTATTCAAATGACTGAAAAGCACACAAAGCAGTATTTCTTGTCGTCTATCTCTTTTAATGCACACACCTGTGGATTTCATAATAGCACTAACAACGCCTTTTGACTGACATTTGTTTGCCTCTCCCTTGCCTGCTGTGATCTGGAATAACTGCACTTACGTAAACTAGTGTCACGTGTGGAAACGGCTCCTGAGACTGCATTAGAGACGGTTAATGTCTCTGAATGTTCAGGTGATTGACAGACAACTGTTAGAGTGCACTGAATATGATGTTCCTTGTCTCTTTTACAGGGTTTATGTTCCTGGCTAACTGCCATCTTCAGGATAAAGTGAGTCTTTTCTGCATTTGCTTCATGAACATACTGCAGTCATGTTTATTTCAGCATAGTATAACTTAAGAACTTCCTAATTATGAAGGCAAAACAATAAATGGATTTTTTTATTACAAAACATTGACATATAAGCAGCGCCCAGGGCCCTTTTTTTACAGTAAAATTCAAGACAATGAGGAAGTAGGATGGTTTTATCACTCTTAAACATCAGACGTTTATTTCTGTTATTCTAGTTGGTATAACGCAAATAAAACTTTAAATATTATATTATATTATATTATATTATACACTCATCTGCCACTTTATTAGGTACACCTGTCCAACTGCTCAACACAAATGTCCAATCAGCCAATAACATAGCAGCAACTCAATGCATGTAGACATGGTCAAGACGATCTGCTGCAGTTCAAACCGAGCATCAGAATGGGGAAGAAAGGGGATTTAAATTACTTTGAACGTGGCATGGTTGTTGATGCCAGACGGGCTGGTCTGAGTATTTCAGAAACTGCTGATCTACTGGGATTTTCACGCACAACCATCTTTAGGGTTTACAGAGAAACATGGTCCGAAAAGGAGAAAATATCCAGTGAGCGGCAGTTCTGTGGGCACAAATGCCTTGTTGATGCCAGAGGAGAATGGCCAGACAGTTCCAGCTGATAGAAAGGCAACTGCAACTCAAATAACCACTCGTTACAACCAAGGTATGCAGAAGAGCATCTCTGAACGCACAACCTTGTGTCCAACCTTGAGGCAGCAGAGGACCCCACGGGGTGCCATTCCTGTCGGCTAAGAACAGGAAACTGAGGTTATAATTAACACAGGCTCACCAAAATTGGACAACAGAAGATTGTAAAAACGTTGTCTGGTCTGATGAGTCTCGATTTCTGCTGCAACATTCGGATGGTCTGGTCAGAATTTGGCATCAACAACATGAAAGCATGAATCCATCCTGCCTTGTATCAACGGTTCAGGCTGATGGTGGTGGTGTAATGGTGTGAGGGATATTTTCTTGGCACACTTTGGGCCCGTTAGTATCAATTGAGCATCGTGTCAACGCCACAGCCTACCTGAGTATTGACCATGTTCATCCCTTTATGACCACAGTGTACCCATCTTCTGATGGCTACTTGCAGCAGGATAACGCACCATGTCATAAAGCATGAATCATCTCAGACTGGTTTCTTGAACATGATAATGAGTTCACTGTACTCAAATGGCCTCCAAAGTCACCAGAACTCAAGCCAATAGAGCACCTTTGGGATGTGGTGGAACGGGAGATTCGCATCATCGATTTGCAGGTGACAAATCTGCAGCACCTGCATGTTGCTATCATGTCAATATGGAATATAAATCTCTGAGGAATATTTCCAGTACCTTGTTGAATGTATGCCACGAGGGATTAAGGCAATTCTGAGCGCAAAAGGAGGTCCAACCTGGTACTAGTAAGCTGTACCTAATAAAGTGGCCAGTGAGTATATTATAATATATTATTAGTATTTGTTGTTATTTACATGTGATATGTAACTGACTAAAAGCATCTGCTATATTATTTTACCATTGTTATGGACTTCTAATGTAAATCATAGAAAAAACTTAAGTAAAATAAAAACAAGTATTTCACTGTTGTGCACATTTGATGCAAGCTTTTTCAAATATAACTTAATTTATATACTGTTATTTTTTTATATTGTGCACTAAATATTGTGCTTGTTTAATAAAATATACATCTTTATTTTTCTTAATTTAATTATCAATGCAATTTATTTTGAAGACATTTATTTTGAAGACTGTTTTAAATCATTTTTATTCTTTGTTGTTTTTATTTTCTTATACTTGTTTTTTTATTGTATGTAAAGCACTTTGAATTACTATTGTGTAAGAAGTGTGCTCTATAAATAAGCTCGCCTTGCCTTACATTTCTAATGAATGTAAATTTTGACACATCTCTCTTTTTCCTCCCAGAGATGACGAGATCAGGGACAAGTGTGGTGAAGACGCGGTGCACTACCTCTCGTTCCAGCGGCACATCATTGGTCTGCTGGTGGTGGTGGGCGTGCTCTCTGTGGGCATCGTCCTGCCTGTCAACTTCTCAGGAGACCAATTAGTGGAGACAGGAAACTTCGAGAGTGAGTCATGTAGGATTACATGTCTAAATGCAGCATATTAAGTTTACTTTCCTTTACGTTACTAAAGACACAACCTCTTGCATTCTCTTCCTGCAGATAATAATGCCTACAGTTTTGGGCGAACTACAGTAGTCAACTTAGATTCTGGGTAAGCATGTGTAATGTTTTGGTGATTTTTACACTGCGCGGTTTGGTACAGCTCACATTTGCGGTCTTTTTTACTGCATTCTGTACTTATATTTCATGGTAATTTTTATAGTACTACCTGGGTAGGTTCCAAGCGAGCATTACCAAAACATGATGTGCACAAACTGCTAATCACTGATTGGTAAGAGAGAAGAGCCGTTAGTCCACCCCCCAAAAAAACCTTTTTATAGCACTTAAAGAAGAAGACCCCTGAAATGGCAGGATCATGTTCAGTAGAAGAAAGAGCTGGCTATACATATACATGACTGTACGTAAAAAGTAGAATAAGAAAATGTCAGTTTGCAACATCAAGCAGCATATCAAGCTGTTATTAACATCAAAAAAATCAATGGAAGTGAATGAGCCCAGAAGTCCCGAGTCAAAAAAGATTCCACCGGCTGCCTCTGCTCATACCTGAAGAATAAGATCAATACTCTCAAAGTCATTCTGCATAATTCCACAGATTTTCTGTGCAGAAATATCAATAAATGTTTGCAGATTATGTCAGTCCCGGTTTATGAGGCACTGATTTGACTCTTAAGTGACTATTGATGAATGAATCATCATTTTGCTTGTTATTTTGCTCTCTTTCAGTAACCACCTGCTATGGCTGCACACTATATTTGCCTTCCTTTATCTGTTACTGACTGTGTACAGCATGAGGAGACACACATCAAAGATGCACTACAAAGAGGACGACTTGGTGAGCAGAGACCACTAAATCTTCTTGGTTCAATTGCGATTTCTGTCTACAGCCAGGATTGTTATCTAGCTAAACTTTTTTTTGCTACGTGAAATAAAATAAAAGTTAACTTAAAAATAACAACTATCAACTACAGTAAGAGGAAATGCTTTCATTTTTAGTTTAAGCAGTTGAATTGGTGCTTAAAATAAATGAAGTCTACACTACCTGACAAGTGTTGTCGTTGATCCCAGTTGTGAGAGCAACACATAATAACTTGACTTCTAGTTGATCATTTGGAAAAGTGGCAGAAGGCCGATTTTTCAGATGAATCATTAGTTGAGCTGCATCCCAATCATCACAAATACTGCAGAAGACCTATTGGAACCCGCATGGACCCAAGATTCTCACAGAAATCAGTCAAGTTTGGTAAAGGAAAAATCATGGTTTGGGGTTCCATTCAGTATGGGGTTGTGCGAGAGATCTGCAGAGTGATGACAACATCAACAGCCTGAGGTATCAAGACATTAGTGCTGCCCGTTACATTACAAACCACAGGAGAGGGCAAATTCTTCAGCAGGATAGCGCTCCTTCTCATACTTCAGCCTCCACATCAAAGTTCCTGAAAGCAAAGAAGGTCAAGGTGCTCCAGGATTGGCCAGCCCAGTCACCAGTCATGAACATTATTGAGCATGTCTGGGGTAAGATGGAGGAGGCATTGAAGATGAATCCAAAGAATCTTGATGAACTCTGGGAGTCCTGCAGGAACGCTTTCTTTGCCATTCCAGATGACTTTATTAATAAGTGATTTGAGTCATTCAGAGATGTATGGATGCAGTCCTCCAAGCTCATGATGGAGTCAGACACAATATTCATTCTGTTTCCACTGCAGCATGACTTTATATTCTATACTGGACATTATTTCTGTTAAGTGACAAGACTTTTGTTTAAGCAAAGTCAGACCTTACTGTCCTAATTAAATAATTAAAAATCAAGGCATGATCATATTTATTTTGATAAAATAAGCGTAATCTAGAAGCCTTTGCCTTTCATATAAGCCACTTCTGATACCAAATGATCAACTAGAAGTCAAGTTATTATCTGTTGTTTCTAAAACTTGGATAGGCGACAAGACTTTTGTCAGGTAGTGTAGAGATAAAAAAAAATAAATAGTTGTATTATATTTTGATGACTGATTTTATTTTTTTTTATTATGTGCACAGATGAATAATTTAAGCAAAAATTAGTATTTCGAGTATATTTTTAAATAATGTTAAACAGACTGCATGTCAAATGTTATGTTTATTCTGACTACAGTCCACAGTTGCTTATTGTATATTTTTTTGTAAATGGGCCAACAACATAAGCATGAATCGATGCTACAATTCAAATGATATTGCAAATGCTAATTAACCTTACTCTAATGTCTCCACAATGTCTTCATTTTACAGGTGAAACGCACTTTATTCATTAATGGGATTGCAAAATATGCAGAAGCAAGTGAAATAAAGCAGCATTTTGAGTAAGTCCTTGCTAAAAAAACATTCATTTTATGTCACAATGTTAATTAGGATTCAGAAGAACACTATATTTTGTGTAAATCATATACAAGTGAATTATGACTGTCGGTAGCCACTGACAACTAAATTACAACAAAAATTACAAAGCGGAGTCCAAGCCAGCCGTACCAGTTTGTTTTCTATGTGTTACTAAGCAATGACTTCCACAGCCATTGCTTTAAAGCTCTTCCGAACACAAAATGCAGGACATACAGATTAAAAATGTATTCAGTGCCATATTCATCTCATTGATATTCACAGCCATTCCAAATATGGTCAATAAGGACCTACTTTGGGATTAGGGCTATTTTATAGGGTTATAAATGACAGGATAAAACCATTTCTGGAGAAATGTTTAACTTACCTAAGCCACATAACTACTATATGTAGATATCAGAGAACAATTTCATTCCTTTTCCTTTGGCTTAGTCTTTATTTCGGAGGTTGCCAAAGTGGAATGAACCGCCAACTATTCTGGCATATGTTTTTTACGCAGCAGATGACCTTCCAGCCGCAACCCAGCGTTAGAAAACACCCATACACACTCATTCACACACTCATACACTACGGACAATTTTTGTTTACTCAATTCTCCTATAGCGCATGTGTTTGGACTGTGGGGGAAACCAGAGCACCCAGAGGAAACCCACTCAAACACGGGAAGAACATTAAAACTTTAAGCGTCTTTCTTACTGTGAAGTGAAAGTGCTAACCACTGAGCCACCGTGACGCCCAGAGAACAATTTAATGCAATATATGGTGCCTTTATTTTCTTAGTAAATTCAAGCACACTGAAATGACTAGGCTTAGTCTTGAGACATAGCCCATGTAGGACAATAGACAACTTGAACTGTTTAATGGGTGTAAAGTGGTCATGTGGCCACAAATAGCGGTCGTGTCCATCCACTTGGTTTATCTAATCTAGTTTACTCCAAAAGAATGTGTGAGGACAATACATGTCTTTTTTTCAAAACGCCTTGTCAAAGATTTATTGGAGAAAACAAACTTTAGGGTCCAAGTAACCACCAGACATGATTGTGACAGACAGATAGGAGGCAGGATGTGTAGATAAAATATCAAAGCAGTCTCAAAGTATGTTTACCTCAAAGTATGATCAACCTTGTAGGCTTCCTTAGACCTATTACTATAATCCAGATGGAAAATTTGATTTCATACTGTAAATATTTTCCTCTAATGTCATGTAAGTGTTCTTACTAAGACTGCTGTGTCATTGTTTGAAATGCTTATCAGATTGCTGCATTAGTTTGGTACTATTGATTTGATTTACTCGCCTCTGTGCATCACATAAAAATAAAACAACAGTGGCCGGTCATACATGCTGGTCAGTCTCTTCCCGTCTAAGTGAGTCATTTCTGGTCGGCATAAACTACAGTGTGCGCCAGACAATGCTGAAGTCTGGCTCCTGCAAGACTATCAACACTGTGTTCCAGTGCCAGGATAAAGTGGGAATTAGTAGTAGGACTGTTTTCTTCTCCCCTCATGGGAGTTTTATGCCCTTAACACTGTCTCACTTTTTTTCTCATATGTGTTATTATTCAGGAAAGCATACGAAAACTGTGTGGTTCTGGATGCTCGCATTTGTTACAACGTCGCCAAACTTATGTCTTTGGAGTCTGAAAGGTACACTTTTTAGTACTTCTTAGTAGGGCTGCACAATATTGGAAATATCTGACATTGCGATATTTAGATTTTCTGCACTATATATTGCGATATGAAGCAGATGGCTTGAATAGCTCTGTTTGGAAAGAAATCATTCATTTAGATCGACTGTATTTTGTAAGGGTGTGAAATGAAAAAAAAACAATAAGCAAATAGTAAGCAAAATTAAGTACAATAATATAATAAAGAGTTAAAATAAGTATTCAGGTACAGAAATTGAATAATTAAATGTCAAACAACACTGTGTAGTCATCTTTGTATGAACATTTCAGTCAAATTATTCTTTATTAATTTACAAATGTGGTACTTTTTGTGCCCGGATGCTCTTGAAATGCCTTAAAGAGCCCCTATTATACATTAAAAAGGGTCATATTTTGGTTTTATGGGTCTCCAATAACATACTGATATGTATGCAAGGTCAAAAAACACGTTCATGGTCTTATAATATGCATTTAGTTTTACCTAATTATCCGGGTGACTCCCATATGAATCGTTCAGTGATTCATTTGTTCCCAAACCCCTGCTTAGCGCGAAGCTAATCTGCGCTGATTGGACCGATGACAGCCTGTTGCCATTGGTCCACAGCGTTCAGCGTGAGACAGTAAAATGCCCAGCATGGTTTATCAAGCCCATGGGTCGCCACCATTGGTATAGGATCCGATTGCAGCGGACGGCTGAAACACGCTTCAAAGTAAACTTACTGACACCACAGTAAACAGTACCCGCTTTCAACAGTGTTATTGCGCCGAAAGCAGTGCAGTTAAACACTAGCATATGCATGACATACATTCAGTTTTAATCCACACAGCAGCAAAAGCTGAACTATTCTGAACCTTGACCGCTGCACGTGTGCTGGATCAGCTAACGGTGGCCATAGCAACGACAAATGGCAGTGAACCGAGCTCACGAAAGCATTTAAATCTGTAAACAAAGCAGCACGCGTCGCGTTTACAACGTTGCATTAGACTCTTTATATATGAGAATATAAAGAGTTAACCAGATACAGTACACACGCGGTTACTAGTAACAAAACATGTAGATCATTTCTATTTGCAATCATTGCTGTGGCACCTCGTCCGTGAACTGCTATATGTTTTAAGGGCTTACCTGTACTCTGCTTTTCTAAACTATCACATCCCCAGCCGGGAGGTTGTAGCATCCTCTGTCCTCTGACAAGCTATACTGCGGGCTCCCGCTCTCCATTCGCAAGCCTTTTCAGTGCTGCTCACCAGCCCGAAGCCCAGCGTTCAGGAGCCTGCCGGTGTACCTAATAATTTGTCCTTATTTTGCCTGCACCCCTGGTGTCTTGTCTGTCCATTACAAGATGGAGGAAGAAACTAATGCATGAGCTGTGTAGTGATAGATCGCCCATTGTAAGCGTGCAGATTTCTGAACGACTCCTTTCCCTCACACTTCCAATAATATCCAGGTAAGCACAGCGTCTTCATGAGCGTCTTGCTGCTGTGTTAGTGGGCGGGGCCGCAGGTTGGAATTTTGCCAGGTCTGCGCGCGCAACCATTATGTTTCGTAACGACGTCACGCCGAAACAGCTGAAGATTCATTATCAAGACGATTCATTTAAACCACTATGAGTCGACCCTTTTATAGATGAATCAAGTTTTAAAAACTGTCCACTTTCAGATTTAAGCTTTAGCTGTATATTTCACTTCACTAAGAGCTGTGATACACACTACATGAAGGTCATTTTCAAAAACCCATAATAGGGGCTCTTTAACAACACATGCAAATGATCAACTTTCACTCTGTTATGGTTATAATTTGGTGGTGTTGATCGATAATAATCCCAACTCATCATTGCATATCCTGTGATGTGACTATTGCTGACACACACATTGCGATATCGATGCTAAAACAATATATTGTAGAGACTTACTTCTTAATAAAAGTTTTAACACAGTACCAATTACTATTAACTACTGGCTTATTATCTGCTCATTATTAATATATTAACTGTTTATTGGTACTTATAAAGTATAATCTGATTCTACATCCCTAATACCTAAACCCAACTACTACTACCTTATTAACTATTAATAAGCAGCTGATTAGTAGTTTAATGAGCTAAAAGTACTAGTTAATGGTTTATTAATAGCAAGAATTGTGCCTTAAAATTAGGACTGCAGCTATCGATCATTTTAATAATCAATTAATCTAGCACTGTAATCAGATACTCTTTTTCCATTTTCTAAAAGTTTTTCCATTTTTCCAAAGTCTATAAAAGCCAATCACAGACACACTCACAATAAATATATATATATATATATATATATATATATATATATATATATATATATATATATATACTAATAATATAATTACAGGATAAAATAAAAACAAGCTGCATATTCCTTAATTAAAATAAATATAATGAGCAAATTAAATAAATGTTATACAGACAAGAAGTGATGCGTTACTTTTTATTATAACGAAGCATTGATTACTATAAATTGAATTGATTATTTTTTTTATAATCAGTTAAATCAAATAATTTAGCCCTACTTAAAATAAAGTGTGACCAAATAAATAAGGCACCAAAAGTCATGTTCTTTATTAAAATTAATATTAGTTATGTTATACAAAAAATAAGTGAATGTCTATATTTGGTTGTGTTAAAATGTGCAATATCTGTTATGCCGAGTTCAGACTGCATGACTTTCAAAGTAGTGGTGTCAAAGATATTTTCACACTGCATGACTATCTGGGCTAGCATTCCATCGCTGCTGTGTTCACACTGATGGATTGGCGACAGGGGTTTTTACACTGGATGACTTTACAATAGGAAGAATCGCCAACAACTTTGTCTCAGTCCGCAAACTATAATACGTCTCACAACCAAACACACGCAAGAAATGACATGGAAACAACATGAGGACAGGTAGTATATCTTGTGTTATTGTCTACATAATGAGAAAGAAGCCTTTAGTGGGGTAGAAAATATACATATTTTGCTCACCTGGCTTTTGAAGGGAAATAGCAATTTCTCCTCAACCAGATTGTGGTATTGCTCAGATGACACATCAAACAGACACAGGTGATCCTGCCAAATTTCCCTTAGTTTTTCCTCCATTTTTTGGGTCCAGATAGACTGAAAAGAAGCCATTTTAACTTCTCCCCCAACCTCCCGCTGGCCTGCAGATACCCACACTAGTGGATGCTGCTCTATTATTGGTTGTAGGTAATCGCCGATGTTATTTTCGATCAGAACACATTTAACATGGCATGATTTGAATCGCCGACAGCTTCAGATATTTAGCATGCCAAATATCTGACGGGTGTCTGCTACTCATTGGTGATTTTCTCAGATCGCGTCTTTGATAGTTCACACAGTGTGATTGTTACTCACATAAACAAGCACCAATTTGCCTGTGATGTTGGGGCATTTGTAGGTGATTTCTCAATCTGTCAGTGAGCCAAAGTCAGGGTTAAAATCATGCAGTCTGAACTCGGCATTACCAAATTTCTTGTTTGTAGCAGATAATATTTGCGACCATGTAATCTATTCTTTAATTGCATATTTAAAATTCATAAATTGCTACAAATAAGGTCAAACTAAATGTACAAATATAAAAATAGGGCGTGAAAATCTTAAACTAGGCCTATTTTGTACCATATTGATAGACATTTCTTGTAATGTTTTTAAGAATTGAAGTTGAAGTTGAACTCAATTCAGTGTTACGCTTCTGTTTCTCTTATTCAGAAAAAAGGCAGAACGCAGCAAGAAGTTTTACACAGATCTGATGTCCAGGGAGCACATCCCGACTATGATTAACCCCAAACCCTGCGGCCACCTCTGCTGCTGCATCATCAAGGGCTGCGAGCAGGTCAGAATCACTGATGCTCATGGGACTATCATATGTCATGGGTAGGGCGGACTCTGCGGACGATTTTTGCTATTTCTGCTGAGAATTTTGGTAAAAATCTGCGGAATTACTTTGGGAGTATCATAACTAAAACCTTAATATGTGAAATAAAAAATAATATCTTTTTAACTTTCATTTAATGTTTAAAATGCAAATCCAGTTAGATTTACTTTATTTGGTAAACAAAGCAAGTCTCTCATATAATAGATCTACTAAAAGACAGAAAATAT
>CAIGQZ010001236.1:5244080-5257646 GCA_903798205.1 Danio tinwini
ACTAGCCTAGAGTGCCGTCTGCTGTTAAAAACTAGCCCAGAGCGCCGTCTGCTGTACAAAAAACTAGCCTAGAGCGCCCTCTGCTGTTAAAACTAGCCTAGAGCGCCGTCCACTGTTAAAATCTAGCCTAGAGCGCCGTCCGCTGTTAAAATCTAGCCTAGAGTGCCATCTGCTGTTAAAACTAATCTAGAGTGCTGTCTGCTGTTAAAAATAGCCTAGAGCGCCCTCTGCTGTTAAAATTAGTCTAGAGTGCCGTCCGCTGTTAAAATCTAGATTTATTTTTTACAGCAAATGGCACTCTAGGCTAGAGTGCCGTCTGCTGTTAAAAACTAGCCTAGAGCGCCATTTGCTGTTAAAATCTAGCCTAGAATGCCATCTGCTGTTAAAACTAACCTGGAGTCCTGTCAGCTGTTGAAAACTAGCCTAGAGTGCTATCTTTTATGAAAACGTACCTAGAGAGCCGTCTGCTGTTAAAAGCTAACTTAGAGTGCGTTTGCTGATTAAAAACTAGCCCAGAGCAACATCTGCTGTTTAAAACTAGCCTAGAGCGCCGTCTGCTGTTAAAAACTAGCCTAGCGTGCTGTCTAGTGTTAAATACTAGCCTAGAAACTAGCCTAGTGTGTACCATCTGCTGTTAAAAACTAGTCTAGAGCACCATCCTCTGTTTAAATACTAGCCTAGCGCATTTTGCTGTTAACAACTAAGCTCAGAATCAACTAAATAGAGAATAGCGATACATTTTGAAAATCTCATCATTTCGCCAAGCTCTAATGAACATAGTGCTATTGAGTCATGATTCTGTCAGTCATCTCAAACCTCCCTCCGTTTCCCTCTGTCTGTTCCTCCAGAACCCCATCGTCACACAGTTCTTCCCCACCCTGCTCTTGTGGTGCTTTTCGGCCCTCCTCCCCACCATCGTCTACTACTCCGCCTTTTTTGAGGCCCACTGGACACGGTACAATCCCAATCCCTGTATATCAGTTAATCTAATTGACCTGGAGATGGTCACCATGTATAGACCATTTCAATGTGGTGATGTCGTTGGCCCGTGAACATTTCCTGCTTGTTATCAAACTATTTTATAACTGTAACAAGAGGCAATTCAATCTTAACTTCATGTTAAAACAGCTATCATAACATTGTTCATCAATATGTATCTTTTTTTGGATACTTGGAAGCTATAGAAATTAAAAATGTAAAACAGGAAGGACCATTGTTTTTGTTTACATTCCTCAAAATGGTCTATAGCTACTAAACTAGACCTGCACAACATATCATTTCAGCATTGATATAGAAATGTGTGCATCTTCAATAGTCACATCGCAAAATATGCAATATTGAGTCTGAATTATAGTTGACCAGGAGCCAGAGAACACATGTGGTTTGTAGAGTCACAGCTAAGTTTAACCATACAAAGTGAAAACTTATAATTTGCATGTGTTTTTAAGGCCTGTGAATGACCATATGAAGAGAGTTTAAAACATTTGGGGACAAAAAATTATGTTTTGAAGATTGATTGTATTTAATTATTTATACTACAAAAAATTCTTTCTTACAGGGTTTCCGCGGGGTCTTAAAGTCTAAAATTTAGAAATAGAAATTTTAGGCCTTAAATAGTCTTAAATTCGCTGTTCTAATTCTTAAATATTTTTTCACATGTCTTATTTTTCCGGTGTCCGTGTAACGATACATCTAACGCTCATTTAAATGTGAACCTATCGGTTTACAATATACTGATGCCCTATTTCGGGAATGTTGGACCATTATTGCCTTTTTAGCTTATAAGTAAAGGACAGAAACTAGCGAGACAGTAATGTGTCAATTGTTGAGTGGGCAAAATAAAATAAAAAAGTCAGTATTTTTAGTTAGTGTAATTTTTTGTGTGCTTTTATTCTTTCCATAATAAAAAGTATAATTGTTGAGCAACCTATGTCCTGGTATCATTAATATTTTACTTTAATAGGTAGAACTGTTCATGATATGAACAAAAGCAAGTGATGCATCAAAGTTTGATTTTAAAAATCTTGAATGATTATTAAAATCTTTCTAATCATTATAATAAGTTATAAAAAAACAAAAAATAGTTAGTTTAAAAATCTTGAATGATTTTAATGATATGACGTAGTTCCAGAAACGTCCTACTTCTCTGTTTATCTGTCTGACTTTACAGTGGGTTTCTTTTGACCGCCCCCGTTTAAAAGAGCCTCGTTCGTTTAAGGTGTATGCGCAGTCAGCGGAAGTGCGCGATACATCGCCAGGCGAAACTATAAATTAGCCTTAAGATGTTTGTTTGTTTGTTTTTTTCTGTAGTTCAATTATGCATCTAACCTGTCTTCAGTACTGTTTAATTTGAATACATTTATTTTGCCACTAATTTTGTGATTTTTGCATTTTCTCTTTATGTGTATCCGTGTTTTTTATATTGGTCTTAATAGTCTTAAAAAGATCTTAAAAAGTCTTAAATTTGACATGATATCTGCAGAAACCCTGTACTTAGAATTTTTGTCTTGTTTCTAGTCCAAATATCCACAATTCAAAGCGAAAATAAGATTATTTGCTTACCGCATTGGCAGATACTTTAGCTTGTTTTAAGGAAAAACTCTTAATTTTATTCTTGTTTCTTCAATATTTTTACTTGATCTAAGGATCTTTTGATATTTGGACTAGAATCAAGATAAAGCAAAATAAGAAAAGCATCCTTTGCATTGTGATAATTATATTTATGTAATAATGGTGCAATTCAAACCACCTTGTGAAACTGTCTACATTGCAATATTTATCACAGAAAAATTAAATAACGCTGAATCAGATTTTTCCAATATCGGGCAGCCAACAATTTTTTTGCACATGCATGATGGTGCTAAGCTGAGAATGTGTTTGACCTTTCAGATCTGGAGAGAACAGAACAACCATGCACAAATGCTACACCTTCCTCATCTTCATGGTTCTGCTATTGCCATCTCTCGGATTGAGCAGGTAATTGATAACAACTTTACATAGAAAAGTTAATATAGGTGTTTTATTTTGGACATTTCTTTATATTTGCCACCAGAAATGCTAACTGGTAACTTATTGAATTTTCCCTCTTAGATGAGAGATATTAATTAGATATGCATGAGATATTGGCATCCTGTTTTACAATAATCCTTTGTAAATAATGTCTATTTTTGCTAAAAGAAGTTTATTTTCCCGAATAAACAACCTGATAAGAGTTATTGTTATATGCCAAGTTTAAATCTGTGTATATTACAAAAACATTTTCAAATGCAAATGTTGTATTTTATCACTTAAAAGCTTATCACTACATGGGTATTGGAAAAAAGAAGTTAGTATAGGTGTTTTATTATTTTTTTCTTTATAATTGCCATCAGAAATGCTAACTGGTAACTTATTGAATTTTATTTCTTAAATGATAAATATTAGATATGCATTAGATATTAGCTTCCTGTTTTAAAGTAATCATTTACATTATAATAATAAGAACTTTATTTATGTTAAACTAAGTGTAAAAAGTTTATTTTCCTGAATAAACAACCTGATAAGAGTCATTGTTGTATGCTAAGTTTAAATCTGTGTACATCACAAAAACTTTTTTTTTAATGCAAATTTATCACTAAAAAGCATATTACTACATGGCTATTGGAAAAAAAAATGTTTTTTGTAGGCCATGTTTGCTTACTGTTTCTACATTGTATTAAATACTGAACATGATATTTTCCCGAAATGCAGTTTGGATCTTTTCTTCCGCTGGCTTTTTGATAAGAAATTTCTCGATGAGGCTACAATCCGATTCAGGTAAGTCAATATCAGGATTTGCAGCATTAAAGTCGTGTCTAAAGGCCCGTGCACACCGAGACGTTTTCCATTGACGTTTAACGCCTTGTGACTAAATAAAGGGCGTCAATGTGATCGTGCACACCACTGCTCAAAACGCCAGGCGCAAAAGCATCATTTTTTTTAAAAATGCCACATGCTTGTTTTTTTGTTTTGACGTGCCGCATCAAAACCTTCTCCACCAATCAGATTGCCACTTTTGTTCACGTGCACGGAGCTGCTGAAGTTACAGTAAACAGCACTTGGAGGCGCTCAAGTGCAACACTGTCAATGCGCACATTGAAGAAGATGCCCAGAGGCGTGATGAACGTGGAGCTGCTTGTTGCACTGGTGAACAATAATCATTTCTTCATCGCTAGAGCTGGAGCTGCTGCTTGAACCATCCATAACAACAAGTGTGTCAACTTTGTCTTCTTTCTCTGTGTTACAAGTGGGTGTCAGAAGCCTAAAGTTGTGTAGCGCCATCTAACGTCAAGGAGTGATTTTGCATACTTTTCTGCTCGATGCCTGTGAAAATCGCTTGGGTTTGAATCCGGAAAAACGTCTTGGAAAACGCTGACGATAAACACAAACAAAAAGCGTCCCGGTGTGTACGAGCCTTTGGGGTGTACTCACACTAGGTACAGTTGCCTTGAACTGTGCCGAAGTGCGATTGTTCCCCCTCCCCTCTCCTCCTTGGCCTGCACTCACACTGCATTTTACCTTCTGAGGCTGAATACGCTTATGTCATCGATGTTGCGACTGTTCAGTTTAACAGAAAGAGAATCGCTCTTGCTCAGCACAGTGGACATTGCTTCAGTTATATTGTTTTGTGTAATTTGTAGTCATTTAGGATGTAGTGACACACAGTCAAATATTTTGCCGAACAAATCCACAAGATTTGACGCATATAAATTATCATAAAAGTCCTCATGCTGCAGGTATTAGGAGGTTGGCTGGAGGTGAAGCTGATGTGCAGCAAGGGGTTCGTATCTTTAATAAACTACAACAGCTTGCGTTCATTGAAAAGTAAGAATGAATAATAAATCCAAATGAAGCAGTCCCTTAAAAGTGACATTGTATCTTCGGCTTTGGGGTCAGGCGTGCTTTGCACTCACACTACAAGCGTACTGCGCCAAAGCCCAACCAAAGCGTGCTCTAGCACACCTCTTCCAACCGGGCGAGGGCCGGCCAACTGAATTGTGAATTCGGAGCACTCACACCTGTCAAACAAACTGGGAAATGGGGGTCAAACTCGCCTGGGCATGGTTCGGATACTCTAGTGTGAGCACACCCTTATAGAAGACGTTAAACGAGTTCTTTAAAGGAATAATTCATTAAAAAACTCAAATTTACTTACTATTTACTCACCCTGATGAGTTTCTTTGTTCTGTTGAACAAAAAAGAGGATATTTTGAAGCATACTGAAAACCTGTAACCATTGACTTCCATAGTATTTGCTTTTCCTACTATGAAAGTCAATGGTTACAGGTTTTCAAAATATCTTCTTTTGTGTTTAACAGAAGAAGGAAAAACATAAATGTTTGAAACAAGTAAAGGATGAGTAAATAATGACAATTTTTAGGTGAACTACCCCTTTCATGATTTTGAGATAATGGTTTATGATAATTTGTTTAAAGGGCTTATAAATCATTTGGTTTGTCCACACAAGATTTCAAGATTGTAGCAACAGTTGAAGTCATCAATTGAACAAAATAGGTTTCTAAATGGAGCTAATAATATTGATCAACATATGATACTGAATTAAAAACTGCTTTCATTACAACCAAAAGAAAAACTGAATAAGACATTCTCCAGAAGTAAAAATATAATAGTAAATACTGTGAGAATTTCCTTGCTCTGTTAAACTATACTTGGGAAATATGTCAAATTGAATTTTTGTAACATAATGCAAAGGGATATGTTGTTCTGTTACTGTCATGAAGAAATGTGTGCTTCCTCTATCCTCCCCTGGTTATGGAATTTAAACTGGAAAAGCTGGAAAAGTGACAAATGTCTACTGATGTTGTGAATTTTCACTCTGCAATAAAAACTTCAATTAAAAAGTAATCATTTTCCCTTCAACTCTGTTTTAATGAATGTTTTCCTCGCTCTGTTAGGTGTGTCTTCCTGCCAGATAATGGAGCTTTCTTTGTGAACTATGTTATTGCATCTGCCTTCATTGGTAACGCCATGGACCTGTTACGCATTCCTTATTTCCTCATGTACATGATCCGACTGTGTCTGGCACGCTCAGCTGCAGAAAGGCGCAATGTAAAGAAGGTCTGTGTAGTTTCAAATTTATCTTATTTAAATTTATGTATTCACTCCTTTTGTTTCTGAATTTCTCATTGTGGTTCTCTAAAATGCATTTTGTTACAGCATCAAGCTTATGAGTTCCAGTTTGGAGCTGCTTATGCCTGGATGATGAATGTTTTCACTGTGGTCATGACCTACAGCATCACCTGTCCAATTATTGTACCGTTTGGTGAGTAAAGAATTAATTAACTCACATTAAATTATTAATTAAAGGCACATTATGTAATTTTGGCCACTAGAGGGTGCATATTCACAACAAACAAAGGTGTAAT
This sequence comes from Danio tinwini, assembly GCA_903798205.1. Lineage (NCBI taxonomy): Eukaryota > Metazoa > Chordata > Actinopteri > Cypriniformes > Danionidae > Danio > Danio tinwini. The sequence continues at coordinate 5,250,485 of CAIGQZ010001236.1, forward strand.
TTGATGATAGCGTGACTTAGTGTGGAGTCATGGGAGTTTTAAACTCTGATATATTGAAATGTTCACACAGTCACAGGCCTTAAAGGGACAGTTTACTCAAAGATTAAAAAATGTACTCACTATTTACTCACACATCACTTGTTTCAATACTATAGGAGTTATTAAATTATATTCTTTTTGCGTTCATTAAAAAAAACTTATAAATGTTTGAAACAGGTGAAGTGTGTAATGAAAATGGCAAGTCATTTTTGGGTGAGCTATCTCTTTAAAAATGCATGCAGATGATAAACTTTTACTCCATTATGATTAAACTCTATATTAAACTATAATCCCAACATTGCATATCATGCGATGTGACTATTGTGGATATATACATTGCGATATCGATGCTGAAACGATATATTGTGCAGCCCTAACTTTAAATATAGGTTAGCCGTCTTTACTTCTTTTCTGCCCTTGGCCAAAAACTTGCTTTCACATTGTTAGTGCTGTGTAAGCATGATCAAAATCAATAGTACATAGATATAAAAACTAATTTAAACAAAATAGATTGTTGCTTGTTCTATGATATGCTGTAATAAATTTAAACGTCATTTTTTTATTGTTTACCATGTATATGTAAACATTACATGAAACATTATGTCATGAAAATGTACTTGAAAGTTCTGGAAAAGTCTTGGAAAATTTGTGGAATTTTAGTAGTAAAAATGTGTATGAACCCTGAATATAACACTGTTCTAGTGGCTTTTGGATATTTTAATGAAACAAATCTTACATATTGTGTCTTTAATTCAAAAGTTTATTTACATGGTGGCAAACTCCACACATACAAATTTCATTGTCAAAACAATATATATTGTAAGAGCCATAATTTGATTCAATTACATGTACAGTTTACATACAGTATGTCGATATGTTTAGTTGTGTACATTTGCTGATTTCCCCCCTAGCCCTTTGTTTGTGATGGTTTGCTCTGCCTTTATTGGATTGTTTTAAGTTTATGTGAAAGTGAAAGCAGTTTTTTGACTAGAGTTTAGTGTTACACTGAGTGAGCATTCAGTAAACATTTTTATTTTGAACAAAATTATTTGCCCGACTGATTTACTGAAAAGTCTGATACTAGATATACAGTTGAACCTGGAATTATTAGCCCCCCTTTATATTTTCCCCCCAATTTCTGTTTAATGGAAAAAAGATTTTTTTTCAGCACATTTCTAAACATAATAGTTTTAATAATCTATTTCTAATAACTGATTTATTTTATCTTTGCCATGATGACACCACATAATATTTGACTAAGATATGTTTCAAGATATTAGTATTGAGCTTAAAGTGACATTTAAAGGCTTAACTAGGTTAATTGGGCCAGTTAGGGTAATTATGCAAATCATTGTATAACAGTGGTTTGTTCTGTAGACAATAGAAAACAAATATTTTTAGGGGGCTTATAGTATTGAGCTTAAAATGGTTTAAAAAAAAATACAAACTGCTTTTATTCTAGCCGAAATCAAACACATTTCTCCAGAAGGAAAAATATTATAGGAAATACTGAAAAATTCCTTGCTCTGTTAAAAAACAATTGGGAAATATTTGGAAAAAAGAAAAACAGGAGGGCTAAAAATTGTGAATTTAACTGTATATATGTTTATGTTTAATCTGCAGGATTGATGTACATGCTTCTGAAGCATCTGGTAGACCGGTATAATATGTATTACGCCTACTTGCCCTCTAAACTGGATAAGAAAATTCACTCTGGAGCTGTCAACCAGGTGGTGGCAGCACCTATTCTCTGCATCTTCTGGTTGCTCTTCTTCTCTACTGTCCGTCAAGGTAAGATCGTGCCAAAAACGGTATCTGTGTGCTGCCTGTTTGTAGACACGCTTTGGATAAAGCCTGGTTTATACTTCTGCGTCAAGTGATTGTCATAACCCATGGCGTATGCCTCGTGCGTAGCTGTGCATTTATACTTCTGCGCGCTGTTTCTGTTTTTTCTGTAATACACTTCCGAAACGCTAGCTGGCAGTAGGTTTTTATGTTTCTCTGTGTCGAGTTTCTTCGCTGGTGTTCTGTTTTTTCTAAACACTTCCTTAATGTACAAGTGGCTCAAATTCGCTCATTTTAAGGCGGTAACCGGCGGAAGTGCAACAACTTTAATCATAAAATAAACACAAAACAACAGTCTCCATCCGGAGCTCCTTCACGGGACTCCACACTTGTAAACACTCGCTGCATCGGGCGCATGGCTCTCACCTCCGCCCACACACGTCAGCACTACCAAGCCATCCTATGACAGAGCTTGCGCTACGTGTTACATTTTTTGAGAGGTGCGCGTCAACATCGCCGACGGTTACGGCGAGGGGCTAGGCGTCCACGCGTAGGTTGCGCCGTAGCATACACGTGCGCTTGACGCAAAAGTATAAATCAGCCTTAAGGGCTGCACAACATATACTTTCAGCATCGATCAACGTTGCAGGATCTTTAGTGTTGAGTCTTGATTACAGTTGACCAGACACTACACTACCTGACAAAAGTCTTGTCGTCGATCCCAGTTGTAAGAGCAACAAATAATAACAACCTGCATGGATTTTTAGAGAAAGTTTGGTGAAGAAAAAATCATGGTTTGGGGTTGCATTCAGTATGGGGACATCTGCAGAGTGGATGGCAACATCAACAGCCTGAGGTATCAAGACATTTGTGCTGCCCATTACATTACAAACCATAGAAGAGGGCAAATTCTTCAGCAGGATAGCGCTCCTTTTCATACTTCAGCCTCCACATTAAAGTTCCTGAAAGCAAAGAAGGTCAAGGTGCTCCAGGATTGGCCAGGCCAGTCACCAAACATGAACATTATTGAGCATGTCTGGTTTAAGGTGAAGGAGGAGGCACTAAAGATGAATCCAAAGAATCTTGATGAACTCTGGGAGTTCTGCAAGAACGCTTTCGTTGCCATTCCAGATGACTTTGTTAACGAGTTCTTTGAGTCATTGTAGAGATGTATGGATGCAGTCCTCCAAGCTCATGATGGAGCCATACACAATATTCATTCTTTTTCCACTGCAGCATGACTTTATATTCTATACTGGACATTATTTCTGTTAAATGACAAGACTTTTGTCTAAACAAAGTCAGACCTTACTGTCCTAATTAAGGCATGATCATATTTTATTTTGGTAAAATAAGCATAATCTAGAGGCCTTTGCCTTTCATATAAGCCACTTGATCAACTAGAAGTCAAGTTATTATTTGTTGTTCCTAAAACTTAGGTAGGCGACAAGACTTTTTTCAGGTTGTGTACAGTTCATAATATTGTGGAATTACTGCAAAGTTTAACCTTAGAGTAAAGGTACATGTGGACAAGCATGTGCGTTTTTAAGGCCCATGAATCTGGGAGCATTTCAAATTAATTCAATTTATTTGGACTCAAGAAATTATAACATTTGTAGCCTAAAGATGAATTGTGTATAGAATGTATACGGTGTTTACTCCATGAAGGCTATGCAGTGTTTTCTACATTTACATTTGACTGTATCATTTCTTTTTGAATACGATTAGGCTCCCCAGAAATACTGTTTATTACATTTGTATCTTGGTAACACTTTACAATAAGGTTGTATTAGTTAATGCATTTACTCACATGAACAAACAATGAACAGTACATTACAGCAATGATCTCAAACTCAATTACAGGAGGGCCGCAGCTCTGCACAGTTTTAGCTCCAACCACCTCCAACTCACATCTGTTAAACGCCCCATTCACACGGGGCGTCAGCTTCAACGCTTCCCATTCACATTGAATGGGTGACGTCAGGCGTTGCCGAACTGCATTGTGGATCCGTCGGCGAGGCTTCAGTGGCGTTGCTCGCTGCAGAAGTTGGGACTTGCTCAACTTTTCAAGAGCTAATGGAAGCGTCAGCCAATAAGATCGCTGTATGCAAATGCACCAGCTCAGACAGTGGCCTATTGCTGACTAATTTCATTGGCTGATGCTGCTATGACGATCGCGTCAGCCCCAACTTCAGACAAACCCTCTGTCAAGCGTTGACGCTGAAGCCCTGTGTGAATGGGGTGTAATAGTCTCTAGTAGTCTTGAACACTTTGATTAGTTCGATCAGCTGTGTTTGAATAGGGTTGGAGCCAAACTGTGCAGAGCTGCGGCCCTCCAGGAATCCAGTTTGAGAGACCTATGCATTACAGTATTTGTTTATTGTTAATTCATGTTAACTCACAGTGTATTAGCATGAATTTGTATGTTAATAATGTACTTGTAAATGTTGAACTATGCTTAATAAATGCTGTACAAGTATTGTTCATAATTAGTTCAGATTAGCAAATACATGAATGAAACCTCATTGTAAGTGTAATCTGTATTAGGATTGGGCGATGTTGACCAATTTGGCATCGTACGATGTCTAATGTGAAACATCGCGATGGACGATGGCATCGTCATCGTAGGCGGGGATAGGGGTGGTTGTTGTTAAATTTCAATTAATTCATAACAAATTCATTAATTGTAGCTTACCGTTTTCACTACCTCACCCACATGGTCTTTGCTTTACCAAATGCAGAATGCATCTTTGCACCTAAGACGCTAAACACAGCTCTCAGGAACAGATTAAAACAGTTGTTATGTGAACTTGCTGAAGTAAAAAAAGCCCACAATGCTTGCCCCGCCTTTGTGCTCTTCTTATTGGCCCACTGCTCTAGAACTGAACGCGAATGAATTGGTTAATATCAGCTGTCAATGCCTTCTGCCTTCAGATGACAAAAGCTACAACCGCGAAAATGTGCTGAAGATGAGAGAATGAAAATAACACTGACAGATTTAGTTTTAGAAACCACCTAAAGTTACTAATAATGGCACATCTTATTAATAATCATGTGCTGAATGTTAATCCACCATTTACACTTTTCCAAGAGTGGATAAAAGACTTCCAGTGGCTTCAAGTCTGCTATGAAAATAACTAAAGCCATTTCCTGTAAAGTCTGTGGGACGGGGTTTGCAGGTAACAGCGTTTGCCACTGAATCTACACATTTTATCCGCGAGTCGTACTGTATACTCCTTCATTTAATCTTCACGATGCTGTCAGCCGTGCAGCTATATGTAAAATTTAACACAGCTCATGAAAAGACCGTTATTGCTATTAAGATGACATGCAAATAATAAGTTATATATCAATATAAATGTGGGGTGGGGGGATGGATCGCGATGCAGGCTCAGCATCGTGAAGTTTATCTGCCATCGGCGATGGCATCGTCTATCGGCCCAACCCTAATCTGTATCTTTGCTCTGTTGTATTTATCTATTTATCCAATGTAATTAGCTTATTATATTTTATACAGATGCAGTGCTCTACATATCATCCCAATCAATCTTAAACTATTATTTCTCTTCAAAAATTATGAATGCTTTTTTAAAAATAGAGTTGTTCAAGTCACCTGGTGAAATTGTATTAATATCATGGAAAAAAATGTTGCAATGTCGTTTCCAATACTGTGCAGCTCTACTCCAGATGCAGTTACAGTTGTTTTCAAAAAATACAGCAGTATGGTAGTTGAATTGATTTTTGGTATATCTGTATTATGATGTTTCTATCTTGCTTGTCTTTTTTTCAATCTGAAAGGATTTGGTGCTCCAACATCCATGTTTACCTTTGTGGTTCTGATCATCACCATCATTATTTGCCTCTCACATATAGTCTTCGGTCATTTCAAATACCTCAGCGCGCACAATTACAAGGTCAGAAACAGCTTTGTCTCTTTGATTATGATTTTCATAAATCATAAAAGCCAGAACTATAAACCCAAATGTGATTGAATTCTCTACAGATTGACATGGATGGTGTGGACAATGGACGACTGCAAGGTTCATCCCCACCTGTCAAGTCTATGGTATGTTTTAACCCTCAGGGATGTTTATATATGCTCAGGGGGGCTAATAATTATTCAGCTGTATTGCGCAGCCCTAATTGACACACTCCTATATTGTCATGTCTGATGTTTTGTATCTGCTTTACACATTCCCACCCTTTTTTTTTTTTTATCAACAGCAGACGTACATTGCCCAAGTGCTACAGGACCCAAACTCAGAGGAGACTGGAAGTGACCAGGGGCAAGGGTCATCGCAGGACGAGGAAGGAGTGACCGAGGGTGATTTCCAGTCAGGAGAGGACAGTCTAATTGAAAACGAAGTGCACCAGTGACCCAGGCAGGGCCACAGCATGTGCTGAACTGAGAGAAACTAGCAGGACTCCCAAAATAACCAAACGGAGATACACTACACTTACTGTGTGTGAGTCCATCCCAGCTGACAGCTCGAACACTCCTTTATCTTTAATGTTTGGAGACAGGATGGCCAGTTGTCAAGAACCTGGAGTGGCTTGTGATTGTACTCCAATAATGTTCATCATAGTTTCATAATTCATCCTCACATTGTTTGTACTGAATTTGGTAGGTACAGAGTTCCCTGCCGTTACAATGCATGTTTAGTCAACAAGACCAAAAATATAAATGATTAGCAAAAAAAAAAGAATTATGACAGCTGTAGTGCTATATCAGTTGACCAGTAATGTTTTATATTATTATATATGCATACAGATTTCTCCATTAAATCTTTTGCATTAAAATATTACTTATTTAATTTACAGTTTGGCGACAGTTAAAAGTAAAAATTTATAGATTGCAACAGATTTAACCAATGACACTTAAAGGAACGGTTCTATGGTGACCGAGAGCTTAATGTGCTGCAATTTAGGAAAACACATGCAATTACAAAAAGATCTTCACATTAAAAACACACGCTGCATTTTCTCACAATGCAAACAAATTAATAAAACATGTTGCATTTTCTTACAGCGCAAACAAATTAATAAAACATGTTGCATTTTCACACATCGCAAACAAATTAATAAAACATGTTCATCTATAAATAAAAATTCCATTTTCTCAGTGTTGCATTTTCTTACAGCGCAAACAAATGAATAAACCTTACTGCATTTTCTCACAGCGCAAACAAATTGATTAATCATGTTGCATTTTTACACAGCGCAAACAAATTAATAAAACGCACTGCATTTTCTCACAACCCAAACAAATTAATAAAACATGTTGCATTTTCACACAACGCGAACAAATTAATAAAACGCACTGCATTTTCACACAACC
>CAIGQZ010001236.1:5257656-5312647 GCA_903798205.1 Danio tinwini
GCAAACAAATGAATAAAATGTGCTGCATTTTCACACACGTTTTATTAATTTCTTAGCATTTTTAGAAAATGCAGCATGTTTTATTAATTTGTTTGCATTGTAAGAAAATGCAGCACGTTTTTTAACAATGTGTTTGCATTGGGAAGATTTGCAGCACGTGGGCTGTCAAACAGATGAAGACATTTTCCTAATTTGCTGGCGTTTTTGTAATGTTTTCTTAAATTGCAGCACATTAAGCTTTCTCAGCCACTGTACAGTTCATCTATAAATAAAAATTCAATTTTCTCAGTATCAAGTGGTTCTAAACTTTCTTAGACATTCTGAAGAATGATGAAACCAGCAGCTATTGACATCCATAGTAGGATAAAAAAAACTACTATAGAAGTCTTTGGCTGTTTCTTTGAAAGAAACTCAAAATAGATTTGTAACAAGTGGAGGATGAGTAATGAATAATGACAGATTTTTCATTTTTCTGTGAACTATACCAAGAAATTGCAGACATCCAATTATTAATGTGCATTAATTTATGTTAAAGCTATCCATTAAGTATAGTTAAGCATCCAATTATAGTACAGAAAACTGAAAGGCCTAAAACATTTCATAATCACAAATTTCATATTGTGAGAAATTATATACAGTCAAGCCCTGAATGATTCATACCCCTGGCAAATTCTGACTATCCAGTAAGTTCCTTTTCCTTAAAAGTACCATTCCTTAAGTTACTCCTTTTATATAAGTTATATATAGTAAGTTATAAGTTATCATTATTTCCTAAGTTACTTTTAATTCAGTAGGTAACCTAAAATGAAACAGGCTTCTCCCAAAAGATAAGACGATGAACAAGAGACATGAAATCAGAATTTGCCAGGGGTGTTAATCATTTCAGGCTTGACTGTATATTATAAATACTTTATAGAAACCAAATATTTTCTTTGGGTCAGCTGAAATGGCACTACAGCACAATGTATTTTAAGATTAGTCCAAAAAAATCATGTAATTTCTTATCTCTATCAAAGTGAATGTATTTAACATATAAGCCACTGCTAGTTCCTCTTGAATTGGGTTATGTCGGGGGGGAAAAAAAACTGAATTAACAGACCGTGAGGGGAAAACAGCCGCCGAACACTAACTCTCTCATCATAATATACTTGAACTGGAAAAGCCACTTTTTAGAGCATCTGACAGACTCAAATCTCTGCAACTATTCAAGGTCAAAAGCATCTCCTATCCACCCTTACGTCTTCTGCATATCCAGTGTTTCAACAGTTTAAATGTAACTACTATCACACTATTAATGCGCGATACTACTTTCTGAATCAAATGGACCAACTTTGGATCGTGTTGCTCTACTGTGGAATGTTGTCAGTAACTGAATACTGTAGCGAAATGAACTCGAAATGCACCGCAAACTCCCAACCTGGACAATACGGATTTGCTGCTGAACGTGAATATTCTTTTCTTTTTGTTATGCATGGGTATGATAGCAATGCTTTCATCGGGTTTGTTGATTTTTGTTTCTTTAACAAGTATAGACATTAACTGTTTTTTGATCAGCTAACATGCTTTACTTCTCATAAATACTGTAAAAAAATGACATGGGAAACACTATCATCAAATCTAGCAAAACTCTCATTAGGTCATATCAACGTATGTGTCCTTAATATGGCCTTCTTTAATGCTATGGTGGTGTGTTCCTTTGCATTACTACAAGAGAACTGGAAGCAGTGCTATGGTGGTTCTTACCTGTGTGCATTTACAAGCTGTTTGCTTGCAGTTGTGAATATATGACTGGGTTTATGCATCATTTAGTGGTTGAGTCTAGATTAAAAAAGGAGAAAAGCTAGTCAAATCACCACTGTTTAATGACCACTTTTAAATTTAGTTCATATATTTTTGCTACGATCTCCGATTATAAACATATTGCATTTTTTGTTCATTGTAAAAGTGCAGAAACAAGATATTTAAAGAGTTTTTCCCTTTCAGAAATGAGCAGACGAAGGCTGTGCCTGAGTGCTTGCTTTAAAATCACCATCATGCCCCTTAACTGGTTGATCTTTCCTGCTAGTGGATCTAAATAGTTCTCATTGTGTCATTTATTGTTTACAGGAATAGCAATGCATTGTTTAAACTGTCTTTTTCCTGCATCAAATGTTGACTTGAAATGGTCGTCAGGTGTAAGCTTAGAACATTAGCAAGCTAATCTGTGATGTTTTAGTTCATTTATGTAAATCGCACTAATCACTGAGGAGCTTTGTAACTATAAAATGCAAATAACACTGTAGGCTATGCACTTCATGTGAAAATTCTGTAACATTATCACGGTGTATGTAACGATATCAAGCCATTTTTGTTTTTGTAATTGATCTTGTTTGGACGTGTACCTGATGTTCCTGCTGCTTACACACTGTAGGTGATGGTGTCCGTATGACTGCATCCTGGATCTATTTAAGAAAAAGAAAAGAAAACACTGTTCTGACGCATGATGCGGTGGCAATAATTTATTTATGCATCTTTATATGCTTTATTTCCCATTTGTTACAGGTGTCGTCCGCTATATTTATTTCATTCGTCTGTTATATTTTCCATCTTTTGAATTAACCGGCCGTTGACCTGAAGCGAAGCGGTTAAATCAGTGTAATATTTTTGTACATAGAGTCATTGCACTGCTCTTCAAAACACTAAACTGTATTTACATTTGTACAGCTTAGCCAGCAAAAACCATGTACAGTCGACCATGCATTGTTTGCTTTCGTCCATTCAGATTTCCCTTAAGATCGTACTTTGCTTGCGATTGCTGTTTTTAATAGTTTTGTATCTCAACCTCCCCCTCAAATGATCTTTTGTACAGCATCATCCTCAAACTCTTCCATGTCTTTGAACAATAAAAGAGTCATTAACTGACAAAACCATATTTGGAGTCAAGAAATTAATTTTCCTTCGGCTTAGTCCCTTATTTATCAGTGGTTGCCACAGCGGAATGATACGCCAACTATTTTGGCATTTGTTTTGCGCAGCGGATGCCCTTCTAGCTGCAACCCAGTACTGGGAAACACCCATACACACTCAATCACAAACACTTATCAATTTAGTTTAACCAATTCACCCATACCCGCCAACCTGATTTCAGCAGGTAGGACATGTTCCTAGATTAACATCTACAGTATGTTGATCCTGGAACAACATGCCAATCAGAATTAAGTAATACTTTTACTGTTTATGCTTACGATTAGGTTTGTGCACTTCTACATGATTGATTTTGGAAATCATTTATAGTTATGGTTGTGTTTAGGGGTAGGGAATAAGTACATAGGGAATAAGGGGGGGGGGGGGGTCCACTCCACAGAGAAATACCAACTGACCCAGCCGGGATTTGAACCAGCGACCATGTCCAACCTTTGGTTCACTTGAAGGGATAGTTTACCCAAAATGCATTTATCCATTCAAGGTGTTAGAATCAATATGTTAAGTTACCTATTAGCTAGTGTGCTACGATCCTAAGATGCGAATTAGGTTTATGCGCACAACTAAACCATTTGGGAATAAAGCACTGTTTCCATCCACTGACTCGGAGAACAAAATCGTCTCTTCCTTATAAACTGGTGCCAAATCTCAAAATGAAACATGGAGTTTGCTGAGGTATGATGTTGGGCCTTTTTCTAAAATAATAAATGACTTAAACCTCAAATGCAGTGACATTTGGAAGCACAAAACCGTTTAAGCTCTGGGAGGTAATAATACTGAACCACTTTGATGTCTGACTTTGGCTGAGGGATTTCAGCAGGGCTTCATTTGTGCCGGAACACTCCGGATCCGGATCCTCATTTTACCAATCCCCCTCCTCAACCGCCCTCCTCTCCTGTCCGCTGTTCACTTTAATTTTCTTCAGCGAGTTCCCAACCCTCTTCACTTTCGTCCGCAACACCTCCGCCCTGCTCACTTTCGTCCGCGACACCCCTCCATCCTTGGGTAACATGCTGGATACGTTACACCGATCTGTTCCGGGACCTCGCAATTGACAAATTAAGTGGTTTATTTATAAACAAATTTCGAGAGGATCACGTGCTTATGATTGCTAGCGGCTGGACCCACATTATCCAATTCACTATGCACCAATCAGATGATCCCTAAGCTACTACAAATACCCCGGGTTTCATATCACCGCTATCTTCGCTTTAAAGAATCCCCCTTCCACCTCTACTCCTCCTCTTTCCTAGATGGGTGACACGGTGGCCCAGCGCTTAGCGCTGTTGCCTCACAGCAAGAATGTCAATGGTTTTAGGCTTTACCAAACCAGCGGGCATTTCTGTGTGGAGTTTGCACGTTCTTCCCGTGCTCATGTGGGTTTCCCCCGGGTTCTCCGGTTTCCTCCCACCGATTAAAAACATGCAACCTAAGTTATTGATTAATCAACACTATAGACTTGCTCTCTATCTAGTACCTATCTCATTAAAGAGAACTACTATCTGCTCTTCAATCATTACGACAGGGGAGTTCTCGAAACCGGGGAGGGAGCCCCAGGCTCGAGGATCTTATGAGCTCAGGGCTCTCTCCCGGGACAGCATGCCAAACAAGCTTTATAATTAATCATCAGCTAAGTGTGAACTCTTAAAGCACTGGATTTCAGAATTATCAAAACAGTGGTCACTCCGCAAATTTGTCTATTAATGTCATCCCATCACACTCATTATCATCACATGACCTGTTAAAACGAAATAACATTTCTTTTTTTGGATGTGCATGCTAGAATTTATTTAGCAAATGCATTTCCATTGCAGTTTATGCACATTTGTTCTTATTGGATAAAACATTTATCCTACTCTGGGTTTTCTGCAGTCCTTTTATGCACATTTTTAAAATTCATGCACAACTTGGCATTTCCAATATGTATTATGCATTTTGTTTTATCTTGCAAATTGGGGTCAGATTGGGTTTAAAATCATGTACTGTGAACTAGGTATAAAGGGACTTTGTCTAAACAAAAATATAAACAATATTGTGATATAAAAAAAAGCTATTAGCTGTTTTAAAAAAATATAGGGAGACGCTACTCTGTTTCCCACACTGTCTTCATGATTTAGTTGAGATTACATTAAACACTGAGCAAAAATGCACATTTTCAAAGCACTTCACAAGACCTTAAGCTTAAGTCTGAAGAAAAAAGTGACCTAATCTTAGATAAACTTTTTTTGTGTGCGACAGTCATACATGCTCTTAATTCTATTCTAACTCTGCAATGTTGATAGTTTTGGGCATATAGTATATGTTTAAGTATTCAAACCACAATGTTAATTAAAAAAAAACCTTACAAATAGGCATTTTAAAATGTATTAAGGACCATTACCAAGATTGAATACTTATTTAGAGCACAGACAGTCTTAAAACCAGTATACAGTACTTGTTCAGGCCATTAAAATATATTAGTATTAAGCATTACTGTTTGCAGATAGAAATGAAAATGCCATATTATTCTAGACCAAATTAGCCTATTGTTAATGAACACAATCATTTAACTGAAGCATAGGTATCAAACTCAATTCCTGGAGGGCCGCAGCTCTGCACAGTTTTGTTCCAACCTTAATCAAACACAGTTGATCAAATTAATCAAGGTGTTCGAGACTACTAGACACCATCAGCTGTTTGATTAGGTTTGGAGCAAAACTGTGTAGAGCTGCAGCCCTCCAGGAATTGAGTTTGAGACCTACGAACTAAAGAAACACAATGAAAGATTTATAATCCACTTGTGCACAAAATACTGTAAATATCCCACATTCATCGTCATGTTTTATCCACCGTTGTCAAAATCATGTTTTACACATTCTGTCACTTTTTTCCTCCAATGAGTGATATCACTTTATGGCAGCATTCTTCTTTCTAGTTACCACAGTAAGTTCAGTCTTTGACCTCTTTTGGTCTTATGCTGGAGTCTTGTGATGTGTCTCTAAGGAAAACAGGAACAGGGAGCCATAAATCTTACATTATTTTCTGATATCCTGAATCATTCATTTGAACCGATTCTTTCCAACAATAGACTCGAATCTTTCGACTGCATTTTGGCATTGGGGAAATGTTTTAAATCGGTTAACCAATTATATTAGACATATATAAATCACAGAATTGTAATTATTTCACCATTTTAAAGTTTTGAGTTGTTCGTATAATACTGTTAAAGCATCTTAACGAAAATATTATATGTTAATTTCCACAATACGCATATTGGACACATCTAAATGCTGTTAAGACAATACTTTCGATGAATTGTTAATGTATTTTAGAGTTTAAGTAATTTTTCGAAAGAAAAAAACAACTTACCTAAGCCGTTTCGCGCGCCATTTTAACAGCGTTTGAGGAGTAACGTGTCAATTAAATTAAAACGTATACACAAAGTGTAAATAATTTTGTTATAATAATTCACAAATTGCTTACATTATATTTTTTTTGAAAGCTGATAGACATGCCAACTAACTACATCTGTTAGCAAACTGCTTGTTTTCTTAGACGTAGATTCACCGTTATACGTTGTAATTTTGGTGATTTTTGGTATTCTTTGCATTCATAAAAGGTTCAGAGTTCAAATTTATGTTATATTATCAATATATTATTCTGAATGAACATCTTTGTAACACAATAGTACAAGTAAACAGCTATTTAACCTCAAAAACCAAACGCTAATTCTCCGGGATTTATTCTGACAACACTTCTGGCTGACAGTGAATCAGTTCACTTAAAGGAATCGATTCTCTAAAATGACTCTCCCTCTGAGCATCATCATGTAATTCCGTCTCTCGGGCTCTAGGGGTGCAGTTTAGGGTTGTGGATGGTTATGGACGGTGACGATACGTGGAGAACTTCAGTATGCCTTTTATTAAGTGCTCAAAGAGGATATTGTGATTTCTGTTTGTGTTTTAGGCTGTTTTACATGTGATGCAGCCCGATTGTGCGTTCAGAGATTTAATCGGACGAGCGGAAGAGTCATGGACGGAGCTTGGGCTGTTATTCTCATTTCTCTCGCTATGTTCGTGGGATGTTTTGTGCTAGGGATTATTCCACTATTGATCAATTTATCAGAGGTAAGAATATGAATATAATAATTCAACACGTGTCTATGTGTTTCAGCATTTACAGAAAGTAAACCTAGCGGGATCCGATAGTAAACAGTTGCGTTTCCGACGATAAAGCAGTGTGAATGTAGATATAAACAATGTTCAATAACGTTACGTGTAACTTAGATACTACATAGTATGCACTACAAATGAAGTTTAGCTAGATCAGTAAGGTTTTACCATGCTTTGTACCAGTATTTGAGTTCAGTCACGTAGCTGGGTTTTCCTGCACGTGAGATTTTTGTATCTTCCAATCTTTGTTGTGTAACGTTATCAAATACAGCTTGTGTAAATATATAACGTTATATATTTATATATACAATAATACAAATGATATATATTTAGATTTGTATGTCAACTGCAACGTTACCAGTTTAGTCTATTGTACTGTATATACATATTACTTCAAGTCTATCGTATATACACATGATATGCTCCACCTTCCAAACCATGGTAAACTCTGGCACATTAATGTGCTGTTTATGAATATTATATGATTAAAGCTGTGCACTTTGACAGTGAAACGAAAATTGATGTTATTTTAGGATATTTTCTCCACCCTTACAGGAGAAACTTCAGTTGATAAGCGTCCTGGGGGCGGGGCTTCTATGTGGCACTGCTCTGTCAATCATTATCCCGGAGGGGGTGGAGTTAGTGCAGGAGTCATGGAAAGGTAAGATTAATTCACTTCACAATTATAACGCAGTCACGTACACTTCTACATTATCTGCATCTATTCAAAGTGATTTATAAGTTACCAAAACTAACCTTTAATAGTGAAATGTACTAAATGGATAGTTTACTCAGAAAAGGGGGAAATTCTGTCATCATTTACTCACTTTTATTTGTTATATTGAACACAAAAGAAGATATTGTTAAGCCTCTTTGAAACTGGTAGCCATTGACTTCCATTGGATTTGTTTTTCCAACTATGGAAGTATCCATTTACTTGTTTTTTTGTGTATTTTGAATATTGAATTAAAAATTGCTTAAAGGTGCTGTATGTAAGTTTTTTGACTCTTCTAAAGCATAAAAATACCATAATATGTGTGCAGATATTTAAGAAACATCCCAAGTGAACATACTTTTTAACTGAAAAACAATGCTGAAGTCAGATATTCTGCTTTGAAAATGTTTTTTTCTGTGCAGGAACGCTGTCTTTGTTTAGGTAAATTTTACCTGCACAATGCCAGTTTAGCCAATTATAATTCAGCACTCCGGGTTGCCTTGTTGGAAAACAGCGTATTTCATTCATTCATTCATTCATTCATTCAGAAAGACTCTGAAAGCATGCATCCGTGACCGAAATAGACAGTATCAGACGTCAAAATGAGACTGATTCAGTTCCACATGAGGTTATTAATTAGCAAATGATATAAATATTACGAACGTAAACATTAGGTGAGCAGGTTACATTGTAACCGCGTGTCCTAACAACACGCTTTGTGACGAGATACGCAGTGATTAGCAATTTGGTTGTTTGCACCAGACAAAACACGACAGAAATGTAAATACAGCCTTTCAGAAGCACAGAATATGCACTCACTCATGAAACGGTAAGGTTTAGAATCTATTTAAACTCACATTGTTAGCATTTAGCACTGAATAAAGCACATGAGGTTTACCTGAGGTGATCACTGTCATAGGTTTCACATGTTCAGCTGTGAGAAATAGAAGCTGTTTCTAATATATCAATTCGAGGTGTTGGTTAGGACCAAAACTCCTTTTAATATAGAGAATATTCCCTCTATTGCGTCGTTGCTTTTATTTAGAGCACAGTTTAAATCACTCGCTCCTGTACTCAATCTGGCAACCCACGCTTGCGTCTATTTTGATCCAGGAGTGCAATACCTAGTTCAACCACTGGGTGTCAAACGTACATACTGCACCTTTAAAATATGAACATTTATTTTACCCCAGTATATTTTAATGGACCTTCTGTGCTAGCCTGCTAATCCTGACAGGCGCGTGCATGTAAACGGCTTTTTATCTTGTTTTATCCTTGAGCAACTAAATGAATGCCAAAGTCTATATAACTGGTTATATTTTAATTATATTACAACATCAATGCTGTGAAAGGAACCTTATAAAAGGGAAAAAAGGTCACATTAACCGTTCATCGGAAGTTTATCAGTATAGGAAGAGACATAGCTCTGCATATACCCTATTCCCTGTGTTTTAGACCTACACAGACCTGCGTTTGCAGCAGCATAGCTACAAAGCTACAAAGTCGCTGCTAGTGAGAATGAAGCATAACGGAGGCCAGCGAGAAAAGTGCTATGCAGGTAAACCTCACTCCTCTGACCTCAAAAGGTGCACTAGCGACAGATGCTAGAGGCCATGGTCTTTAGTCCCATGCGAAGAATCACCGGTTCAATTCCAGCTCAGAACCGAATGGGTGCAGTAGGACTGGTGGGTTACACAAGCAAAAAACAAAAACATTTAACATTAACCCTTCATTTCTGAATTGATTTGAGCTATAGCAGTCTAGTGGTTTAGGTTTTAGGTCATTGTTCTGAATGCTTCCCAGATTAGCATAAAATTGTATGCGCACAACTGAGTAGGATAAAAAAATTTAAATGTCCATAAATTACAATGAAAACATTTAGCGAAAAAAAACAACTCCAAAAGTATTTACATTTTGTTTTAAGAGATCATGTTATGATAAAAATGGACACGGCGGGACAGCGTTAATGGACAAACCAGCATTTGTAAAAGCACATTGTAAAACATCTGAAATTTAGTTTTGGTCTTTTTAAAATCCCTCAGCCAAAGTCTGTCATCACCAGTGGTTCAGTATACGCTTATTTCACGCGGCTGCCATTTTTAAAACACGAAAGCGAGGCTGTGGTGGGAAGAAACCCGGAAGTATAGGATCAGCACTGTACACATTGCAACAACATGCTGTGGACTACAAACCTCCAGCTGTTGCTGCGATTTCTGAATGCAGAAATGGTGTAAACATCACTTTGATATCATTCAGTTCAGTTTAATTTAAACAATTAAAAGAATATTAGGCATCAAACAACGTTATAATCTCTTTAAGAGTGATACGCTTAAGTGTCCTCCTAGACTTCAGTTCATGTCAGCAGGTAAACACCATGGGGAAGCTTCCCTGCTTCAGCCTATGTAACCCGGTGAGTGATAAAACAATGCAGTCCTCTGTAGCACACCCTCATGTTGTCTATAATAGTGTCAATTTCCGGCTAACATTTAAGCATAGCTGAGCGTGCTCCTAAACAGCTGATTTGCCGTAGTATTCACCAGTGCTCAACAGAATGACTGTGATTGGCCGTGACGGTTATCAGTTCACCTCTCTGCACAAATTGCAAACACAGATACACGAACACTGGAGCGTTTTAAATCCGCAAAGATCAGTAGATTCACCAAGCGGATCGCTCGTCTTTGTTACACTCGGTAAACATCAGTGAAGTGCGGTGAACTGATGACCTTCACGGCCAATCACAGTCCTTTCTGTTGAGCACGTGAACGCAATGGCAAATCAGCGCTGTTTAAGAACGCCATCAATGGTGCCTTAAATGTAAACGAGAAATAGACATTTTTTTCAATTTTAGTACCGAAATTTATAAATCTTGGCAGGTCTAATATAGTGAAAGAATCAGTTCATTAACTTGAGGTTGATAAATGGTATCTAAAACGTGTGTTTTGGAAAAAAAACCTTAACTAACTAGTACCATTTCCTTTACCTCAGCTGAAAATGAGGTCCGATATCCCTTTTTATTTTCACTATTTATTCAAAACGGACCTTTGGGTCACTCGGAACGTGGTAAAAGTACAAATTTATGTCACTTTCTCTTCGCTGATAAGATATACAGCCAGGTACACAACATTCTTGTCTGACTCAGACAATACTGTACGGGTTTCTTCCCAGCATCGATTTTGCTGTTTAAAATGGTGGCTGCGTGAAATCAGTCTATTGATATTACAGTGGTCCCTCACTATAACGCGGTTTACCTTTCGTGGCCTCGCAGTTTTGCAGATTTTATTTTATTTTATTTTTTTGCTGCAATTTGACATGCTTATTTATTTATTTATTTTTACAGCACATTGTATTCTGCATTCTGATTGGCTGTAGACCGTCAAGCAATCTCCTTCTTGTATCCTGTATAGTACAGAATGCGCTCAGTTTGTCAAATTAACATAAATCTTTGATAGCTAGCAGTGTGAGTTTCAACAAGGATGTAAAAAGGGTTGTAACTGTCCGCAGCTAGACCATCTTAAAGAGGGTCGCACACCGGATGCGCCGTGCCACGCAGCACCATGCATTTTAGAATTGTAAACAGGTTTATATTAGGGTACGCACACCGCCAGCAATGACTCAGAACACAGTTCATTTTTCTGGCGCGCCACAGAGCGCCATCTGAATAATTACATTTTAAATAACATGCGAATGTGCGCTGTGCATCTAGTGTACGACCCCCTTAAGGATGGAGTCTGCTTTAGTTTTGTGGATCAGTTTCTGCAGGAAAAAGAACAAATGCTACGCTGGATGCCAACATTATCAAAAGATAAAAAGCTTCTTGAACAGCGATGAATGTTTGCGTCTGACAACAGGTTTTGATCTTTGGTTTCATTCTACAGGGTGGGCCATTTATATGGATAAACCTTAATAAATTACATAGACAATTGCCTTCAGATGACCTCAAAGATAAAAGTCTAAGGGTGTCAGATCGGGAGACCTTCGGGCTATTCAACTGGCCCACTATGACCAATCCATTTTTCAGGAAACTGTATTCAGGAAACCATTCCCATTTTATTAAGGTGTATCCATATAAATGGCCTACCGTGTATAATACTAGACTTCTTTTTCTACGAAGATTTGAACTTTGAGAGTGTTTAAACAAGAGAGAAAAATTAGACAATGTTAATGCCTGTCTGAGAAGAGTGTATAAAGTGTGCAGTAAGGGGTTTTACAGCCTGACTAGGGTTTTTAAGCTGACTACTTTGTGGATTTTGCCTATTGCCGATTATTCTTAGAACGTAACTCCTGCGAATAACAAGGGACCACTGCATTATAATATTATTCCCTCCAGAACTGTCTTGAGCATCTGTCTGCGCTCCCAAAGAGCATCTCATGCCTCCAAAAGCCACCACATTGTGTTTCATTTTCTAAGGTGGAACTCATTTATTATATATGAAAAAGGTCCACAGTGGCTTCTCCTAGCGCATAAAACGTAATTTTTATTTTGATATTTGGCTCCAGTTTATCAGTAAGTGATGATTTTGGTTGTCTTTTTGACTCATTGGATGAAAACTGTGCTTCATTTGCAAAGGTTATATGCAATATTACAGTTATGTGCATAAGTTTGCATATTTGGATGGAACCATACATTTTTTCTAAATATTATATTTTGGGTTTGGAACAGGTTTGGAACAGCATGAATATGAGTAAAGCGAGAGAACATTTTTGGGTGAACTATCCCTTTAAGTAGCTGTGCTTTCGGCATGTCATGATTTTGCCAAGTAAGATGCGATCCTGGATTAACATCTGTGTTAACATCCCCTAAACCCAACCATAACTGTAAATTATTCCCAAAATCAAGAGGGGAATAATAGTTGGATAACACTCATGTAGAAGTGCATAAACCTAACCGTAAGCCTAAACTTAACATTCTGATTGGCTGATTGGAATTTTGTTTCAGGATTAACATACAGTGCTCAGCGTATTTGAGTACACCCCATTTTGAACATAAATATTTGTATACATTTCTCAGTGAATATTGGTAATATATATATATTGGTGCAACAAAACAGATTTATTAAACGGATATATTTATTAAAATAATATTTTAGTCACTGTTACGAATTAAATAAAAAAATCCTTAATCAAAAAGAGGTTTAAACAAAATGTAACAAGTTAACAGGGATTAAAAATATTACCCCTGGTGCCCCCACGCTCTCTCTCCTTAAAATATAAACCAAAACACAAACCACTGAGAATTAACTAGAAAATATGATTCATTTACAGGAAATAAGGAGCAGAAATAACATTGGGAGGGGTTCAGCCAAAATAAATGACAATAAACCAAGCTAACTAAATTAGAGAAAACTTCCCTGGAACATAGATAAGAAAATAAAATACAGGAAACTAACCTCCCTACTAACAACACAGGAGAAAACGAAAATAATAAATATACGGCACCAAACCTCCCTACCATGCTCCAAGCCAGACAGGGAGACAGAAAAGCGGGTTTCTCTGGTTAGAATGTATCTTTACATCGGCATCTCACATAACGCCATATAAGAGACATCAGCAACAAACACTTAATTTTATCACTCAAACAAAAATATCTACAGATCGGGGAATCGAGAGAGAGCGGGGGAGCCGCTGAATACATGCTCTCTGTGGTTATAAATACAGTCGCTCCGACAATCCAAGCACCAATCATGATCTGACGTAATCCAATGCACCTGCGAATAATTCAGAGAGAGCGAGAGAAAGAGAGCGAGAGGGAGAAAACACCACATACTGTACACACACTACACCACAATAACTACCCGAACATCACAGAACATCTTTAGAAATGGAAAGATAATACATTTAAATTCAAGCAAAATATTGCAAAAAAAAAAAAAACTACAACATTTCATCAAAATTGTATATATTTTTTTGTATTTTGTTGTTTATTTAATATTTTTCCCTAACTTAGACATTTGGGTGCACTAATTTTTGAACCATTAGTGTAAGTAATTTAGTTAGATTAGCTCCAGATTTGGCTTCAGTACTGACTAATCTAATGTATATGCACAAATATAATATTGTAAAGCATCCTATAGAACATATTTAAATGAGAGATTTGTAGGGGGTGTACTCATATACAGTATGCTGCGCACTGTAGATGTTAATCCAGGAACATGTCCTACTTGGTGAAATCAGGTTAGGGGTGTTTTCAATGCATGTGTCTTTTTCTCTTGATGTAGACTGGTACTGCACCACTGTGGGAAGGACTCCAAATATTTCTGAATCAAATTCATCACTTCATGTGGTGGCCGAGAAAGGTCTGCGTCCACACTCCATCATCGGAGCCTCTCTGGTCTTGGGCTTTACGCTCATGTTTGTGGTGGACCAGATTGCCAACTACTGCTCCATGCATGGTACCTCATTGCTTTTTCTTATTCGAAATTCAGTGCGGTTTTAAAATACACTCACTTGTCACTAACATGGACTGTGTTTGCATAGAAATGCATATAACACTTATTGAAATAGTACACAACAAAAATACCACACTGTACTATTCAATTCAAAGTTACAAACTTTGTATAGCGCTTTTCACAATAATTATTGTTTCACAGCAGCTTTACCTTATTGCATTACTATTAAATGCAGATGAGTTAAGGTTATTAGTTACCATAACTTTATTAGTTACTAATAACTTTAATTAACTAGTAACTATTAGTTTTTAACAGTTAAAGGTATTATATACATTTACCGGCCACTGTATTAGGTACACCTGTCCAACTGCTCATTAACACAAATTTCTAATCAGCCAATCACATGGCAGCAACTTAATGTATTTAGGCATGTAGACATGGTCAAGACGATCTGCTGCAGTTCAAACCGAGCATCAGAATAAGGAAGAAAGCTGATTTAAGTGACTTTGAACGTGGCATGGTTGTTGATCTACTGAGATTTTCACGCACAACCATCTCTAGGGTTTACAGAGAATGTTCCGAAAAAGAGAAAATATCCAGTGAGCGGCAGTTCTGTGGGTGCAAGTTTTTGTTGATGCCAGAGGTCAGAGGAGAATGGCCAGACTGGTTCCAGCTGATAGAAAGGCAACAGTAACACAAATAACTACTTGTTACAACCAAGGTATGCAGAAGAGCATCTCCGAACACATCCAACCTTGACGCGGATGGGCTACAGCAGCAGAAGACCACACCGGATGCCACTCCTGTCAGCTAAGAACAGGAAACTGAGGCTTGAATTCACACAGGCTCACCAAAATCGTACAATAGAAGATTGGAGAAACGTTGCCTGGTCTGATGAGTCTCAATTTCTGCTGCAACATTCAGATGGTAGGGTCAGAATTTGGCGTCAACAACATAAAAAGCATGGATCCATCCTGCTTTGTATCAAAGGTTCAGGCTGCTGGTGGTGGTGTAATGGTGTAAGGGATATTTTCTTGGCACACTTTGGGCCCATTAGTACCAATTGAGCATCGTGTCAACGCCAAAGCCTACCTGAGTATTGTTGCTGACCATGTCCATCCCTTTATGACCACAGTGTACCCATCTTCTGATGGCTACTTCCAGCAGGATAACACACCATGTTATAAAGCACGAATCATCTCAGACTGGTTTCTTGAACATGACAATGAGTTCACTGTACTTAAATGGCCTCCACAGTCACCAGAACTCAATCCAATAGAGCACATTTGGGATGTGGTGGAACGGGAGATTCACATCATGGATGTGCAGCCAACAAATCTGCAGCAACTGCGTGATGCTATCATGTCAACACGGACCAAAATCTCTGAGGAATATTTCCAGTACCTTGTTGAATCTATGCCACGAAGGATCAAGGCAGTTCTGAAGGCAAAAGTGGGTTCAACCCGGTACTAGTAAAGTAGTTAACCTGCAGTTAAAGCATATAAGTGGTGTCTATAATTGTTAGTTTTAGTGAAATATTATGTTTTCATTATTTAACTTAACTTCATCCTAAAAAATAGCCAAACCTTTGTGATTAAACATTGAAGAAATATTTAGTTTAGGGCTGCACAATATACCGTTTCAGCATTCATTTCGCAATGTGCAAATCTGCAATAGCCACATCACAGGATCTGCAATGTTGACTTGGGATTATAATAACCAGGAACCACGTTTCAGAGGGTGATTTATGGAGTCATCGCCAAGTTGAACCCTAACAGAGTGAAAGATTTTCATTTGGATGTGTTTTTAAGACCTGTGACTAAGATATCAAGTGAATTAAACCAAGAAATTCTCAAATAAGTTTGTAGATTTAACAAAGATTAAAAAAAATTTGTATTTAATTATTTACACAATGAAGACATGCAGTGATATTTTACATTTGATTCATATTAAATTTCTGTTCTTCAATGCTGACTCCACAGAAATTCATAAAACACACAACAATATCTGTGTTCTGTTGCAGTGTTTCTCAACCACATTCCTAGAGGACCACCAACACTGCATGTTTTGGATGTCTCCTTTGTCTGTTACACCCATTACAGGTCTTTCAGTGTCTGTTAATGAGCTGATGATCTGAATCAGGTCTGTTTGGTGAAGGGGATATGGTAAATGTGCAGAGCTGGTGGTCCTCCAGGAACGTGGTTGAGAAACACTGTTCTATTGTATGCATCTATGCGTGCAAATTGTTTATTATGTTTCATGCAGATGTATGAATTCTTTTCAAGTAGAGTTATTTTGGTTATCTTTTGTGAAATTGTATTTATAGTGCAATATATATGTTTTTTCCAATATTGCTTAAGCCTAATTTGGTTACTGTTACACAAAATATTATATTTATGTAAAATGCATTTTACATAAAGAAACTGGGGTGTTTTAAGAGCAATCAATGTGTTTGCTAGTGTGCCAAGAACTATTTTTCAATTCTCAGTAGCCTGCTTTAATTTGATATATAGTTGAAGTCAAAATTATTCACCCTCCTGTTTTTTTTTCTTCTTTTTTTCTTTTAAATATTTCCCAAATTATGTTTAATAGTACAATGAATTTTTCAGAGTATTCCCTATAATATTTTTTCTTCTGGAGAATTTTTTAAATTTTTAAAACCATTTTAAGGTCAATATTATTAGCCCCCTTAAGCAATGTTTCGATTGTCCACAGAACAGACCATCGTTATACAATGACTTGCCTAATTACCCTAACTTGCCTAATTAACCTAGTTAAGCCTTTAAATGTCACTTTAAGCTGAATACTAGTATCTTGAAAAATACCAAGTAAAATATTATAGGCTCTCATTATGGCAAAGATAATAAAAATCAGTTATTAGAAATGAGTTATTAAAACTCTTATGTTTAGAAATGTGTTGAAAATAATCTTTTCGTTTAAACAGAAATTGGGTACACATTTACAGGGGGGCTAATAATTCTGACCTCAACTGTATATCATTGTACTGACATTGTAAAGCACAGTCATAAGTATGCATCGTGAGTTATTCTAATTTATTCCACTCGGCTGCAGCTAGATGTGATGAAGTGTATGGAAAAACAGTGAGGTGTGAAACGATGTCAGATGCTCTCTTGAGAACATTTCTGTTTGTTTGTTTTTAGATCCCAGAGCAGGAATGTATCGTGGAAACAGTTTGACTGCCACCCTGGGTCTGCTTATTCATGCCGCAGGTGACGAAGGCTTCACATCCACTATTATGCTCTCCTATTGCCTGTACAATACATTATATTACTTTACATGTCGTATAATAACAAAAAAATGGAAAATCTGGACACTAAAGCTGACTAATCTCATTGTCTGCTTTAATAGTAATGGATTTAGTTGCATTTAGGTCAACAAAAGCATTAAAACTGTTTAATATAAAAATAATTTACCCCAAAATTAAATTCATTCATTCATTTTCCTTCTGCTTAGTCCCTTTATTCATTAGTGGCTGCCACTGCAGAATGAACTGCCAACTTATCCAGCATATGTTTTACACAGCGGATGCCCTTCCAGCTGCAACCCAGTGCTGGGAAACACCCATACACACTCATTCTCTCATACACTACAATCAATTTAGTTTATTCAGTTCACCTTTAGCACATGTGTTTGGACTGTGGGGGAAACCTACGCCAACACAGGGAGAAGATGAAAACTCTACACAGCAATGCCAACTGGCTCAGCCGGGACTCGAACCAGCGGCCCTTTTGCTATAAGGCGACAGTGCTAACCACTGAGCCACTGTGTCGCCCTCGAAGTTAAATTTTTGCAATTAATTCCTCAACATTTGCATTTAGTTGTGAAATTAGTTATTTGATAATAATGAGTTTTAATTAACACTGTGCAATATGACAATCTATACCATATTGACAAATTAAAAAGGATATGGTTTCATATTATGCCCGAAAATGTATTTTCTGGTGTGGCAAAATACGTTGTTTATGTTAATAGCTTTCCTTCATTTGGATTATTACAATCTAACATGTCATCACAGAGATGCAGACAGAAACATGCAGGAAAATGCATGCTGGATTGTACATTGTATTTTATTTAGCAATATTGTTTTGGTGCGGGCCTGTAATAATTAGTTTTAAAAATATTTTATTTATATTTTGATGTTATTAATCAAACATCTGCCCAGAAGTTTGAAATAAAGTGAAAAAATTAAGTACATATGAATGTATACAATATAGGAGTGGATACTTGAAAATGTAAAAATAATCTCATTATAATATGTTAAATATACACTCACCAGCCACTTTATTAGGTACACCTGTCCAACTGCTCGTTAACACTGCTGATCTACTGGGATTTTCATGCACAACCATCTCTAGGGTTTACAGAGAATGGTCTGAAAAAGACAAAATATCCAGTGAGCGGCAGTTCTTTGGGCGCAAATGCCTTGTTAATGCCAGAGTTCAGAGGAGAATGGCCAGACTAATTCCAGCTGATAGAAAGGCAACAGTAACTCAAGTAACCACTCGTTACAACCAAGGTCTGCAGAAGAGCATCTCTGAACGCACAACACATCCAACCTTAAGGCGGATGGGCTACAGCAGCAGAAGACCACACCGGGTGCCACTCCTGTCAGCTAAGAACAGGAAACTGAGGCTACAATTCACACAGGCTCACCAAAATTGGACAATAAAAGATTAAAAAAACGTTGCCTGGTTTGATGAGTCTCGATTTCTGCTGCCACATTCGGATGATAGGGTCAGAATTTGGCATTAACAACATGAAAGCATGAATCCATCCTGCCTTTTATCAACGGTTTAGGCTGCTGGTGTAATGGTGTGGGGGATATTTTCTTGGCACACTTTGGGCCCATTAGTACCACTTGAGCATCGTGTCAATGCCACAGCCTACCAGAGTATTGTTGCTGACCATGTCCATCCCTTTATGACCACAGTGTACTCATCTACTGATGGCTACTTCCAGCAGGATAACGCAGCATGTCATAAAGCGCGAGTCATCTTAGACTGGATTCTTGAACTTGACACTGTACTCAAATGGCCTCCACAGTCACCAGAGCTCAATCCAATAGAGTACCTTTGGGATGTGGTGGAACGGGAGATTCACATCATGAATGTGCAGCCAACAAACTGCGTGATGCAACAACTGCGTGATGCCAACATGTCAATATGGACCAAAATCTTTGAGGAATATTTCCAGCACCTTGTTGAATCAATGCCACGAAGGATTAAGGCAGTTCTGAAGGTAAAACCGTGTCCAACCCGATACTAGTAAGGCATACCTAATAAAGTGGCCTGTGAGTATGTATGCATGTAAATGTGTCATTTCTGTAAATTTGGCTGAAATAAAAGCTGTTAAAAAATTTTTTAAAAATATTTCATGGTGAATATGTTTAGCTCATTTAAGAATTGAATTGATTTCCTACAGAACAAACCATTATACAGTCACTTGCTCAATTATCCTAACTTCCCTATTTAACCTAAAAACTTGGTTATGTCTTTAATTTGCACTTTAAGCTGAATACTAGTATCTTGCAAAATAACTAATAAAATATTTTGTGCTGCCATTATGGCAAAGAATAAATAAAATACTGTGTTTATTATTTTGATGGCTAATCATTTTGACTTCACATATATATATACTATTTTTGTTACTATTAATTGATTGCATTTACTGAAAGGTATAATATATTATTGCAGGACATGAGATCATTTATATGATTATATGAGAATGTTGTCATGTTGCCGAGCCCTAGTATTAATGGTGAAATGCCTCGGTTCAGTTTGGTTTACTGTGTTTCATCAGTTGTGAAGAGATGCTCAGATGTGATGTGTTTGTATGGGGTTTATTTGCATGACGTCTGTGTTTTCCACTTGTCTTCAGCTGATGGAGTTGCTCTGGGTGCAGCTGCGGCCTCATCACAGGTGTCTGTGCAGATTGTCGTGTTTTTTGCTGTCATTTTGCATAAGGTAAAACTGCTCTGGTGTTTTTATTTTAACTATCTGCTGAGTCATTCTCTATTAAAGGTTGAATTCCCCCCAAAATAAAATTTCTATCATTAATTAGTGAATATATACTTTGAATAAAATGGAAGTTACTTTGAATAAATATTGCATAAATACTGAATCTAAAACCCTATTCGGATGGGACTACTTTTTCAAAAGACATTTCAGCTGGCATCTGTTATTTCATGTATGTATTCGGACAGAACTAATTTTCCATGTTCATTATAGAGGTACAGTAAGAGTGTCTGTGTTTTACATTTGGACCACGTGTTCAGGATGCATGGATTGCATATGGTTATGTAAAGTGAAACATCCTAAATCTTTTAGTTATTTAAACATTTTATAGATGTTATTTTGAAAAAAAAATAAAAAAAAAAATAAATATATATATATATAAATATATATATATATTAGGGCTGTCAATTGATTAAAAAAATTAACTAATTAATCACACCTTTTTTTGTGATTAATCATGATTAATCACGAATAAAAAAAATCCAAAATGCAGGCATTGCAAATATGGAAATTGGAAAATAATAATAATAATAAAGTATTAATTACAAACACTTGTATTCATCGAGTTGAGAACATTAATTATAAAGTAAAAACAATTTTGCTCAGTCCTCCTTAACATTTAGCCAGACAGTCCAGTCTATTGACATTATCAGGGCAGAGCACGCACGCACACACACACACACACACAGAGAGAGAGAGAGAGAGAGCAGTACAGTACAGCGCACTCCCTTCAGGTGATGCAACCTTAGATGTTTTATCCTGAAACTTTCCTTCTAAAAGCGCTTCCTTGGTCTTCTCCATATTTCTTTGCACATTAAACACGCAGAGCTGGAGCAAGCTGAACTGGCTCTCTAGGTGAACGGCAATCATCCCGCCCGCCCTCAACTCGAAAGTGAAATAAAAAGTGATTGGTTCGCGGATGAAAGGAAGGACCAGGAGGGAGGGGGTGGGAGTCGCGGATGAAAGTGAGAACCGGGGGGGTTCGCTCACTATTCTACGGCCGCCTAGGTCGTCTCTGCGGACGCGCTGGCCCTGAACACACGTCGGCCATAACAGGAAATTAAAAAAAACTGCAACTGCGTTAAATGCGATAATTTTTTTTAATGCGTTAAATATTTCAAATTAATCTGGTGCGTTAACGCGCTAATTTTGACAGCCCTAATATATATATATATATATACATTTTTTTTTTTTTTTTAATGATGGTTTTACATGAACTTCCTATAATAAATCCACTGGAACAAATATTCTTTAACTTGTATAATTCGTATTATTACGTTATGTATTGACAGCAGAAATTTAAATTGATATTACAGTAGCCAGTCTTAAGCCTTGTGTTTTGTTCAAATTGACAACCCTTTTGTTATGTTAGGGGCTGTTTTTGCCCCATTGACTTCCATTCTCAATTGTTGGTGGTTTTCTCTGTTGGGAAGAGGTAAAATGTCTCATTTTTACTGTTGATCATCAGTTGGCACGATTAAGCCTTTAGATGGCCTGTGCAAAAAAAGGTTCTGGCTTTTATGTGGAATTCTAAGCAAGCAGGTTATAGTGTGTGTGCGTAAATACACTTACTATGTTTACTATGTTCTGCTTACTTTGATTTTCTCAGAAATATCAAGATAAGTGTGTAAAGGTCTCTCTCTCTCTCTCTCACACACACTATACTCCGTTTTTTTTCATAGCAACAGATGATCAACAGTTAAAATCACAAGTTGTGCCTCTTACCAACAAGGAAAACCACCAACAATGAAGAATGCTTGATTATATGCTGTCATGGCTTTGCAATCAAAAAAAGTCATTATAATGGAAGTCAATGGGTCAAAAACAGCCACCAAAGGCTAGTCAATTTGTCCAGAATGTATTAAGTGTCGAGTTTTTGAAAATTCTCAAAGCGCTTTCCCTAAATATGTGTTGAAATAAGATTTGTCACCAAAAATCATTCCATTTGCTGAAACACAGAGAAAGAAGCGGCCAAATTAAGACTCAAATACACCCCAGAGAGGATGAAAACATCCCCAACAGCACACAAGGATTAACAAATTACATGATTCGGCTCTTCTTGTTGATTTATTTTTTCTTTGCAGAGTAGCAAACACATCTACATCTATTAATGGTCTGCAGAAACATGAATACCGCCGTACTAGATGGTATATTCATGTTGGAAAAAACGTTTCCAGCAATCATAGACATTCGCATTGGAACCAATTACTCATTTGCTCTGGAATTTTTTACTATGGTTGTTTGAGTAAAAGACACACGGCAAAATCTGACAGGAAAAATCACAATGTACGTCTGTGAAACTGGCTGAATACATCTTAAGATCACACAATGGAAAAAATATAGTCTTTATGCCAGCCTGTCATTTAAAAATCACACTGTTGTGTGGTTCATTTTACTTGAAAGAAAGAAAGGAAAGTGAGTGTTTAATGCTGCGCTGTTGTTAAAAGTAGGGTTCATACGGTCATGGAAAACCTGGAAAAGTCATGGAATTTTGACATGGCATTTTCCAGGCCTGAAAAAGTTTTGGAAAAACCCACAAAGTTCTTGGAAAACAGATATCTGTATACTTGAATATAGGTTATTTACTTCTTTTCTGTCCTTGGCCAAACACATACTCTCACATTATTGGTGCGGTGTAAGCATTATCTAAATCAATTTTACATAGATGTAAATATAAATTTAAACTAAATAGATTGTTGCGTGTTTTACGAAATGCTGTAATAAATTTGAACATGCATTGTTTTTCTTTTACCACGCATATGTAGAGATTGCATAAAACATTGTGTCATGAAAATTTACTTGAAAGTAAATCAAGAAAAAAAATAACGGAAAAGTCATGGAATTTTTGTAGTAAAAATGTGTATGAACCTTGAAAAAAGGCCTTGGTTTATTCAAAGCAAACTCTTTTTTTTTTTTTTTTTTAGGCTCCTGCTGCGTTTGGACTTGTGTCGTTCCTTTTGCACGCAGGTCTGGAGAAGAAAACTATTCAGAAGCATTTACTGGCATTTTCTGCTGCGGCACCACTGATGGCAATCAGCACATACTTCATCTTGAGTGCGGTGAGTTACTGACAATATATGCACACACCTTTTGACAATATATGCACACACATCAGCAGTCATCTAGTTTTATTGCAATTATTTGATTTTCGGATTTTCTGTTTTTTAATAGTTACTGAAGTTGTATACAAGCAAAATGTCAAACTGTAGTGTGCTGTATTGTTTAATTCTGACAAGCAGTAGCTATTTTGTATTTTTAATGCTACCTTTACATTTTTTGTTTATAAATTATTTCCTAATTTTAGGGTGAATTTCATAACATATGAGAAATACCAGCGTTATGGATGTGACATTTTCAGTAAAAACATAAAGTATATGTTAACATTATACTAAAACATCTGTTTATATTTTCCAAAACTACTAACCACAGAGTTATGAGATCACAAAAATATCAATCTATAAACATTTCTTTAGATTTTAAGTGAGGAAAATAAACATGCGTTATGGATGTGACCAAAAAACTCTGCAAGTTTACTATATACAACATACTTTGTAGAAATTCTGTGAGTTAAACTACATAACCCAAAAGAAACAATGCTAATCAAAAGAATAAAAGTTGCTCTCAATAGAACAAACATGGTTGATTTTATTTGATATTTCTGCATTTATGAGGACAAAGCTTGGTTATGGATGACATCTCTCCGTTATGGATGTGACAGATGTGAAATTGCCAATTGTGTGACTTTGATAAATCAAAATTAATTGTTTGAAAACATTGACAAAGGCATTTCTGAGTATTTTTGCAGTGCTGTAAAATACAAACCTAAGCAAACAACGTAGAAATAGTTTCACATTTTGGTGAAAACAATTTTTTTACGGAAAGCTTGACATTTGCATGAAATTGCTCAAATCTGAAACACTTTTTAACTGAAAATCAAATCTATAAAATGTTTTGCACTAGAATATTCTGGCAAACAACAACATATGCACAGTATGTGATGCTTTTTAAGTATTATTTATATGCTATTATATTTATGAAAAAATTTAATTGACTTTCGTTTTTGTTGTCATTATTATGTAATTTTAAATATTATTCATTCATTTATTTTATTTTCAGCTTAGTCCCTTTATTAATCAGGGATCGCCACAGCGTAATGAACTGACAACTTATCCAGCACATGTTTTATGCATCGGATGCCCTTTCAGCCCCAACCCACCATTCGGAAACACCCACACACTCTTGCACACACTCACATACACTATGGCCAATTTAGCTTATTTAATTCACCTGTACCACATGTGTTTGGATTGTGGGGGAAACCGGAGCACCCGGAGGAAACCCACGCCAATAGAGGGAGAACATGCAAACTCCACACAGAAATGCCAACTGGCCCAGCCAGTGCTCGAACCAGCAACCTTCTTGCTATGAGGCGATTGTGCTACCCACTGCGCCACCGTGCTGCCTTTTAAATATTATATTATGTTATATTTATTATATATTTTATATCACCATTAATCGCATCCAAAATAAAAGTTTGTTTTGAAATATTTAAGTGTGTGTATTATATATATTTATTATGCATATATAAATACACACAGGCATGCATGTATTCAGATACAAAATATGTGTGTATAATACTAATTAGATATAAATTTAAATATCTATGTAACAAAATTGATTTGTATAGTTTGGATTCTATGTAGGTGACACAGTGGCTTAGTGGTTAGCACTGTCACTTACAGCAAGAAAGTCTCTAGTTGGAGTCCCGGTTGGGTCAATTAGCATTTCTGTGTGGAGTTTGCATGTTCTCCCCGTGTTGGGGATGTGTTTCCTCCGGGTGCTCCGGTTTCCCCCACAGTCCAAACACATGCGCTATAGGGGAATTGAATAAGCTAAATTGGCCGTAGTGTATGAGTGTGTGTGGATGTTTCCTAGTACTGGGTTGCAGCTGGAAGGGCATCCGCTGTGTAAAAACATGTGCTGGATTAGTTGGCGGTTCATTCCACTGTGGCGACCCCTGATAAATAAAGAGACTAAGCCGAAGGAAAATAATTGAAAGGATGGTTTCTATGTATGTGTGTGTATTGCATACACAGAATAAATATATATAACACACACACACACACACACATTATGTCAAAGCAAACTATTATTTAGGATGTGATTAGTCTTTGCCCAGCACTAATAATTATTCAGTTATTATAAATATTGTTCTTTAACAGTGCTTTAATAATTAGACTTTTTAGTATATTTATTTCAGTTTCATACCAAGCCACACAAACCAGCTTAACGGAAAAAAAAATATGATGACTAACTTGCAAAACTAGTCTAAGCAGTTTCTGCAACCAGACCCTGCTCTCACAAAGTAACCGACATGCTTGCCAATAAACCAACATGTTATTTTTAGACTACGGTTCGCAGTATTGATCGTCACAGTGAATCTACGTAAAAGGAGGAACAAAATAGGGCTGAGCAATATGATATATGCACAATATGTGATATATGGACAAAATAAAGTCTATTA
This sequence comes from Danio tinwini, assembly GCA_903798205.1. Taxonomy (NCBI): domain Eukaryota; kingdom Metazoa; phylum Chordata; class Actinopteri; order Cypriniformes; family Danionidae; genus Danio; species Danio tinwini. The sequence goes on from CAIGQZ010001236.1 coordinate 5,283,429, forward strand.
AACGCATATTATGCTCTGATGTTGCTGGGTTTTTTTTCATAGTGAAACAAAATACATAGTTTACGTTAATACTTTTCCATAATACATATATAAACACAATATTACACACCATCACAGGGGCTGCAGACAAAACATGAATAACAGCATCTTGAAAGTTCAGCGTTTACATTTAGCATTTTATTTAGTGATATTTTTTATTTTTACCATGGGCCAGTGGGGTAAATATAAGTGTTATATATACTTTTTTTATTATTTTTATATTGTTAATCAAACATCTGCCCTGAATTTCTAAATAAAATGAGAAATATTACTTTACTTTAAAATGTAAAAAAGAAATAGTCCTTTACATTTGCTCAATATATATAAAATGATATATAATGTTATCAGGATATGAGATGACTTGAATCTAGGGATTTGGGAGGGATTGATCACCCTAATTAATGCCTGATCCCCCCTGAGAGACATCAAAAAGAAAGATATATAGGGTTCAGCCCTTTAATAGTGAGAAATAGCTTTCTCTGATATGTATATTAATTAATAAAATTAATAAGTAAAGTAATAGCTAATCTAAATATACATTTGACCACCTCTATACCATTGTGAATGTATAGACCATTTTGAGGGATGTAAACAAAAACAATGGTTCCAACTTATTTCCTGTTTTACATTTTTAATAGCTTCTGAGAATCCAAAAAGAGCCACCTATTGATAAATAAGGTTATGATAGCTGTTTTAACATTGAGCTATGAATGAATTGCCTCTTGTTACAGTTATGAATTAGTTTGAAGACAAGCAGGAAATGTTCATGGGCCAATGACATGATCACGCATTGAAGTGGTCTGTAATCGTGCCAGTCAGTCTATGCGAGAAATTCCTTCAGCAGTCTGAAACTGGCAGATTCAGAGCACCGATAGACATCGTAAGTGTTCACAAGGCACTTTTCTTGTAAAATAGAAGTGTATATGTTGATACAGCCTAAAAGTAGTTCAATTAGATGCATAGTTTGACCTACAGTAACTTCTGAAATAGCTAATTAGAGGTTACTGTAGGTCAGAATACATTAAACATCCCTTAAAACACTGAAAACTTAAATGTGTTTTATTAATAAATTAGATGTGATTGAAATAAATACATAAACTGTACATGCTTCAGTGAATCAAATTTAAGATAAAATGATTCGCTCTCCTGTGAATTTCTTTTCTTTTTTAAATATTACACCCAAATGATGTTTACCAGAGCAGGGAATTTTTCACAGTATTTCCTATAATATTTTTTCTTTTGGAGAAAGTCTTATTTGTTTTATTTCGGCTAGAATAACTATTTTAAGGTCAATATTATTAGCCACGGGGCGTCACGGTGGCGCAGTGGGTAGCACAATCGCCTCACAGCAAGAAAGTTGCTGGTTCGAGTCCCGGCTGAGTCAGTTGGCATTTCTATGAGAAGTTTGCATGTTCTACCAGTGTTGGCGTGGGTTTCCTCCGGGTGCTCCGGTTTCCCCCACAGTCCAAACACATGCGCTATAGAGGAATTGAATAAGCTAAATTGACCGTAGTGTATGTGTGTGAGTTCAAGAGTGTATGGGTGTTTTCCAGTGTTGGGTTGTGGCTGGAAGAGCATCCGCTGCATGAAACATATGCTGGATAAGTTGGCGGTTCATTCCGCTGTGACGACCCCAGATTAATAAAGTGACTAAGCCAAAAAAAATATGGATGAATGAATTATTAGCCACCTTAAGCATTATTTTATTTAGTTTGTCTACAGAAAAGACCATCATTATACAATGATTTGCCTAATTAAGCCTTTAAATTGCACATTAATCTGAATACTAGCATCTGGTAAAATATTATGTATAGAAATGTGTAAAAAAAATATCTCTGTTAAACAGAAATTGGCAAAAAATATATAAAAAAAGAATTCAAATATAACAGGATGGCTAGTAATTATGACTTAAACTGTATTACACAAACTAATATTACTGATAAATTTAACCCCCTGATTGTCAATGTATAATTTGCGCATTGCTTTTATCCTGATATGAGATTTGTCATATCGTCCAGCCTCAATAACAAAACATTGTATTCATAATGTATTGTATTCTTTTTTTTTTCTTTAAACCCTGTTTTAACATGTTTTAATAATTGTTATTATCTTATATTATTCTGTTCCTTTTATTCTTGTTTATGTGCTGTATAAATTTACTTGCCTTGCCATATTACATTTGTTCATTTATTTCTATTTCGCACTGATATACAGGGTTCATACACATTTTTACTACTAAAATTCTACGACTTTTTCACGACTTTTTAAGTACAAGTACATTTTCATAACGTAATGTTTCATGTAATGTCTTCATATACATGGTAAATAATAAGAAACACAATGACGTTCAAATTTATTACAGCATATCATAGAACATGCAACAAACTATTTTGTTTAAATTAGTTTTTATATCTATGTAAAATTGATTTTGATCATGCTTACACAGCACTAACAATGTGAAAGCAAGTTTTTGGCCAAGGGCGGAAAATAAGTAAAGACAATTAACCTATATTCAAGTTAGGGCTGCACAATACATCGTTTCAGCATTGATATCGCAATGAGTGCATCTACAACAATCACATTGCAGGATATGCAATGTTGGGATTATAGATTAATATAGAGTTTAATCATAATGGAGTAAAAGTTTATCATCTGCGGGCATTTTTAAAGAGATAGCTCAACCAAAAATGACTTGCCATTTTCATTACACACTTCCCCTGTTTCAAACATTTTTTTTTTAATAAACACAAAAAGAATATAATTGAATAACTCCTATAGTATTGAAACAAGTGATGTGCGAGTAAATAGTGAGTACATTTTAATCTTTGAGTAAACTGTGCCTTTAAGGTCTGTGACTGTGTGAACATTTCAATATTTCACATTTTAAAACATCCGGCCACAAGAAATTTATTGCAACTTTAATAAAGATGAAATAATATACAATGAAGACTGTGCAGTGTTGATTATTCAATATCTGTACCTGAATAGGGAATACCTAAAAACTATCATTCACTTTTATCTTTACTATATTTTATTTATCTATGCTTGTAATTTATTTGTTATATATTATTCGAGATTCATTCCCTACAAAATCCCCCAAATCAATCCAAATAAACCTGTTAAATCATCTGGTGAAATTGTGTTCACATCGCGATATACATCACAGAAACACTAAATATGGTTATGTCAGGTTTTTCCAATATCACGCAGCCCTAATTTAAGTAGACAGATATTTGTTAAACTATTTTCCATGACTTTTGCTTTCCAAAACTTTGTGGGTTACTATATATATATATATATATATATATATATATATATATATATATATAGTAAGTTGAATTGATATAGATCATTACATTGTTATTTCAGCCTGCATGCTTTAATAATATGTATATTTTTATGTTTTAAATAATAATAAATATAAAAATAACAAAAAACTTTCATCTCTGCAGTCTAATGGCTCTTCGCAGAGCCGTCTGAGTGCTACAGGCATCGGCATGCTGTTTTCAGCGGGGACGTTCCTATACGTGGCCACAGTTCATGTTCTGCCAGAGATCAACAGCAGAGGGCACCAGCGCTCCACTCACCTCCACCATCATGCAGTCAGTGGATCTGGCAACCCGCAGCAGGCTGGACTGGGCATCACAGAGAGCCTCACGCTCATACTGGGTGCAGGACTTCCAGTGCTGCTCGCCCTCAAACTGCCTGACGACTAATCTGTTAAAACAGAAACAGCCAAACATCATTTTTACATTAGTTGTTAATATTTCTATGAAGACTTGAGAATGAAGTTTTAACTTGTGTTGTTAGTATTATGAAAGCACATTTTTTTATTTCTGGGCAAAGATTAATTGTGATTAATCACATCCAAAAATTTAGTTTTGACATAATATATGTGTGTGTGTGTTTATATTTATGTGATAGACACACATACATATAAGTAAAACTATCCAAATATACAATTATACTATACTATAAAACTATACAAATATACAATTACTATAAAACTATACAAATATACAATTTTGTTATATTGATATTAAAATTTTTATATAATTTGTACCATATATATTTTATATTTCAATGTAAATAAGCATTTTCTCAAATATGGTGCATGTGTGTATTTATATATACATAACTATACACAGTACACACACTTTAACTGTCAAAACAAACATTAATTTGATTAATGCGATTCATTTTTGCCCGGCACTATTATTTTTATTATTTGCTGAGAAACAAAATATAAGCCTTTGCTGTTTTATGTGCAGTCAGCTTCTACCACAGTGTCCTATTAAAGGGGTAGTTCACCCAAAAATTACATTTTTTATCACTATTTACTCACCCACAAGTGGATGAAGAATCTTTATTCCTGACACAAAAGACATTTTGAAGAATGCTGAAAACCTGTAACCATTGACTTCCATAGTATTTGTTTTGCATATTAAAAGTCAATAGTTACAGGGTTTCAGCATTCTTCAAAATATCTTCTTTTGTGTTTGACAGAATAAAGAAACTTGTGACGGTTTGAAACAAGTAAAAGGTGAGTAAATGATGACCAAATTTAGATTTTTGGGTGAACTGCCCCTTTAAGTCAAAGCCAAAAGAGATTATTTATTTTTTTGTTGTAATATCTCAAATCAGTTTGATTTCTTCCACAACTGAAGGAGTTCAATGTGCAATACAATGCTCTTTTAAATTGTTTATTTGTTGAAGTTTTATATAAAACTGAGCAAGAATGTCTTGTTATTAGTATAAACCAATGTTTAAGATTTTCAGTGCAGTCCAGATTGAGATAGCACAACATACTTTCTGGTACACGACAATCTATTAAAAGCCATAAAATATACTTTTTGTTTTGTCTATTTTGTCTTTGCAGCTCACTTTGACATGATATATTACATGCTGTTGAATCAGTATTGATTCAACTGAGAGATATTGAGATTGATTTATTTATTCATTCATTTTACTTTAGCTTAGTCCCCTATTTATCAAAGATCACCACAGCGGAGTGAACCACCAACTATTCCAGCATATGTTTTACGCATCGAATGCCCTTCCAGCTACAACCCAGTACTGGGAAACATCCATAGACTCACATTCACACACTATGGCAAATTTTGTTTACTCAATTCACCTATAGCGCATGTGTTTGGACTGGGGGGAAACCCACACCAACACAGGGCGAACATGCAAACTCCACACAGAAATGCCAACTGGCCCAGCTGGGATTCGAACCAGCGACCTTCTTGCTGTGAAATAGCTTGCATGCAATTTTTGTTTAGAGAATCATGTTTTAATATAGAGATTTAATAACTCTACATAAGAATCTCCATTTTCATTTCTAGCAACATCAAAAAATTGTGCATTGTTCCCAAACTTTATTGGCTATTGACATTTACAAAAATGTTTACAAAATCAAATGGTGAAATAAAAGACAATTAAAGTGAAATAAAAGACATTAACAAAATCTTTAATATACATAAATGGCCTGTCTTTAGTACATTCTGAAATCTTATTAAATAGTTTTGGCTTCATAAATACATTCATAAGCACCACAAACAATCGCTTCACATGTAAAACATAAAATCATTGACATTTCAAGATGTAATACTTATATGTCGTAATACTTCTGAAGCTGCGTTTTACGTTTCAGAATATAGCTTTAATTCTGTTTTTACTTGGTTAATACTATTATAATTTATTTATTCAATATTACCCATTAATTGAATTAATTTGCATAAATACTTTAAGGTGGGCCAGGTAACTTAACACACAGGCACCCTAAATTGATGTCCACAATATCAGCTTCTGTCAAATCCAACACAAAGTCCATATCAGAAATGGTAAGAAATATATTAGTTAAATTACATATTAGGTCAAATAAAAGTCAAAAAATAAACAAATTTAAATTAAATAAGTACTTTGCCAGTCTTTAGTACAGTCTAAAAAGCTTATTAACTGTTTTTGACTTGATAAATCTACAAACACCGCACTCTTAAAGGGACAGTTCATCAAAAAATGAAAAATCTGTCATTTACTCATCCTCCACTTGTTCCAAAGTTTCTTTCTTCTGCTGAACACAAAGGAGGATATACTGTTGAAAAAGAGTATTTTTGTTCCTACTTCCTACTTTGGGTGTACTGTCTTTATAAGAAAAACATACCATATATGTATAATATTACAAAAATAATTATTTGTTGTCCAATACGCAGTCTACTGTTGAACATAAAGGAAGATTTAGTGAAAGAATACCTTATTTTGTGTTTAACAGAAGAAATTTATATTCAAGAGTTCACACTTAGCTGATGATCAATAAAGCGTAATTGGCATGCTGTCCCGGGAGAGAGCCCTGAACTCGTAATATCCTTGAGCCCGGGGCTCCCTCCCGTTAGAAGGGCGAGAGAGGAGTTCGAGCTCAGGAGGTCTCGAGAACTCCCCCGCTTGTCGCCGTGTGAGAAGTGTGAACTAAGGTTGTTTTAGGTAATAATTTGGTTTAGTCGATTGGCTATGGTGTTGCACTTCTGTGTTTTAATCGGTTGCAATAGTAATGTGAATAAAATCTAAATTCTCCACAGTAAGCTTAATTTATTTAATCACTAATCCTAAATTTAAGATATATTGAAGAATATCTAGTTCTGTGTTCAACAGGAGAAAGAAATTCATCAAAGTTTAGAATAGGGCTGCACGATATTGGAAAAATCTGACATTGCGATATTTTTTGTTTTCTGCCTATACTGTATATATTGCAATACGAATATAATTTCAGCAGATGAATTGAACAGCTCTATTTGGAAACATTTCAGGTACAGAAATTGACAAACATAAAAACAACATGGTCATCATTGTATTTATTTATATAAATTATTTTTAAATAATAACAATTTTATAATGTCTTTATCTTTTAATCTTTAATAAATAAGCTAATCCTGTGATGTGATTATTGGGGATACACACATTGTGAGTTAGCGATGCTCAAACGATATATTGTGCAGCCCTAGTTTAGAACCAGCTGAGTAAACGGTGAGGAAATGTGTCTGTTTGGGTATACTGTCCCTTTAAGAAAACCATATACACTATAAAAGAGCAGGTTCTTTGTTGTCTTAACACTTCCAGTGAAAACTTGCTATTCAAACATGCCGTTACACTTCTAATTGATTTTGATTGGTTGCCTTATGGCCCGTTTCCACTAAGTGGTACGGTACGGATCGGTTCGGTACACTTTTATGGCCGTTTCCACTGTCAAAAGCGTACCGAACCGAACCGCACCACTTTTTCGGCACCCTTTCGAAAGAGTACCAAAGATGAGAAAGGCTACCAAAAGGCGGAGCTACATGCGCAGCTGAACGCTGATTGGTTTACAGAGATACGTCACAATCTCGTAGAGCTAGCCAGAATCAAAACAATGGAGCCGCCATGTTTTTAAATGCACAGCCGAGACAATTATATGCATTATAATAACAATACATGGATGACCCGGGCTCAAAACAAACCTTGTCGTTGTCTTGATGAGCAGACACAAAGCCAAGAATCTGCCATGTCCTGTTGTTGTTTTACGAGGCCGTCTAAAAGTCTAAAAGTGCGAGCGGTTTTCGCTTTCTCCAGGGAGCTTGCGTTCGCGTCTAGATTTGATATAACGAACTTCTTGAGCTGATGACAATAACGTGTGTGTGATTAATGAAGCTTTTTCGACATCTGATCCATTCAGAAAGAAAAGGACAAACGCAAGAGTGAAGCGCGGAAAAAAGGAGAAGCCCGACAAAACACAGGAGCAAATAGTTTCAGCAACCTGAACAATCTGCCATGAACAAATCATGAACAAACTGCCATGTTTATCATCACCTTTTGGACTATTATGAACTCGGAATGACCGAATTACTCTCTAACAGAGGCTACATGTGCTGGTGAAGATTACAGACACAGATGAAAGGTTAGCCTTGACTGTGGGCTACTGTATATGTTGCGTGTTGTTTTTGAACTCAAATAAGGACTTAATGTATGCTGTGTGTAGTTTATCTGTAAGTGGTAACATATCGGAGACTGTAATGGTCTGTATGTGTTCATATATGTTGCATTTATTTATTTATTTTATATAATTGTAGACGTTACAGTAGGCTGTAACACTGTCACACTGTCATTGATCTGCAGTTATAATCAAATCATGTTCATAGAAATGTTAGTAATAAACATTTATAAACAAGTATTAATATGTTTAAAGCATCTGTTTTGTTAGAAGAGCTTCTCATATAATGTGAACGACCTGTACAGCTTTACTGTAGACATTTATTCGAGCGAGAATGACGTCGACTGAAACTCTCTGTAGTACACCACGCCCACCAAAAGGGTACCATTTGTAGTGGAAACGCAAGCCTGATAAAGGTGACCCGTACCGACCCAAACCGTACTGTACCACTCAGTGGAAACGAGCCATTAGTACTGAAAATAAGATCAAATTCTCAACAGTAAGCTCAGTTTATCATTGTCTATCATCATTTACTACTTGGTCCAAACCTGTTAGTTTCTTTCCTATGTTGAACACAAAGGAGGATGAACACATACTGAAGAATGTTAAAAAAAAGGATTTTTTGTTCCTGCTTTTTCCAACATTCTTCACAATATCTTGTTTTGTGTTCAACAAAAGAAAGAAACTCATAAAAGTTTAAAAATATGTGATTAAATGGTGAGGAAATATTTCTGTTTGGGTGAACTGTCCCTTTAAGAAATTTTTTTTGAAGAAAATTGTAATAAATTATAATATAAATTTTCTTTGCTGTCTAACACTTCTGGTGAAAGTGTGCCATTCAAATGTGCCGTTGCACTTCTGTGTTTTCATTAGGAGCATAAATAATATTTTCCAACAAAAATTCTCCACTCTTCATAAATTCAGCAGGCTCAGTTGCGCAGTCAGCTCAGCTTCTCTTGCCATCTGGTCAAAGGTGCGTGGTGCGGTCTGCTCCTTCACTCTGTCCCGCATATAGCAAGAGGCGCGGGCCACCTTCCGGCTCCGCTCCTGAGCCTCAGCCCTGTCCCTCTGCAGCTTCTCCCTGCGCTCCTCCTTCATCATCACCGCCGTGCATTTCTCCTCCCACTGCGCTTTCTCCTCCTCCAGCACTCGCTCCTGCAGTCTGCGATGGTGCTTCTCCTTCTCCTGGTTTTCCGTCTTGATGTTTTGAGCTCTTCGTCGCAGCTTCTCCTGTGCCTGTACCACAGCACGCTCGGTCCGCAGTTTGCAGCGCTGCACCAGCGTTCGCCTAATCTCCAGCCGCTCCCTGTTCTCCCTCCCCGCCCGCTGCAGTGCCATCCGCATCTGCTGCTCCTCCTTCGCCGCATGCAGTCGCATTTTCTCCACCCTCTCTTCCAAAACCAGTGCATGGTTCATCTCAGAGCGTTTCAGCTTGTCTTCTAAATGTTTCAGCTTCATCTCCTTCTCCGCACGCTCCTTTTCCTCCGCTTCTTTTTTCAGCAGGAGGCGTTTAAGTAGCTCTTTCTGGTTCTCCTGCTGCAGTCTCCTTTTTGCTCTCGTCTCCTGGATTTGTTTGCTTCTCAGCGCTTGCTCTGCTTTTTCATGCGCCGCATGAAGCTCCTTTTCTCGCTGCACCTCCTCACTGCGCTCCTTCTCCCGCAGGAGTCTCTCCTGGTAACATTTGCGCTCTCTCGCATCTTTACTCGCTGAATCCTGCTTGAATCTACGACTTGCTTCTTGCTCCTTTGCTGATCTCCTCCAGCGCTCCTCGTGATGAAGCACCTCCTGTTTTTGCCGCTCCACAATCATGGCCTCCTCCTGCTGTTTGCGCCTCCTCCGCTCCTCTATATCCTCCTGCCACTGTCGAATGTGCTCCAAAAGTTGTTTCCGACGCTTCTTCTCTAAGTGAGCTCTTCGGAGCTCCTCGTTTCTCTGCTCCTCCTCACGGTGCTCCTTCTCAGATTGGCATTGACGCAAGCGAATCTGCTGTTCTTCATGTTTGGCTAGCATCAGCGAAGCAATTTTGTGATCTTTTTCGGGGAGTGCGATGTTTAGTTTGCGGCTGATCTCCTCAGTGAGGATCTTCAGGCGACGCTCTGTTGCGGGAGAACGTCTGAGGTCGGCCAGACTGAAAGTGTGTGGGAACTTATGACCGCGTGTCATCGGAAACGTCTCTGATTTTGAATAAATACTATCATCGGTTTCAGCGATAGGTTTAGTTTTTGATTCTGCGCATTGATTCTGAATGGTTTCCAATGCTGTGAATGGCTTTAGGGATGATTTTCTACTCCAGTCTTCTTGTATGATCCGCTCTCTCTCCTCTCGACACATTCGCAGTCGTTCTCTTCGTTGTTTCTCATGTTCCTCAAATAATACGCTCACCTCCTCCAGAGGAGATCCTTGATTCTCATTTATGAACTCTATGAAGGATCTGAACAGCAGATCAACAGGTTTCACTCCCAGTTTTGCACAGGATTCGAGCGAACGTGGACTTGTCAGAACATATCTGCTGTCTTCAGCTTCTGGGGAGCTAAAATTATCTAAATTTAAATGCAGGAGTGGTGAGGTTGACTTTGTACGCTCCATTAATACCTACTGGGTGCGTTTGATCGACTGTGAGTACAGCTTGTTTACTAATCCGTCTTAACGAGGCTGGAGTTACTAAAACAGTATGCGCGTACTACATAAAACGTGTGTTTAATTCTACATTTTGATTTGTAATTGTATAAATGTTTTGTAATACTTATTCGCGCGTGAATCTGCTCTTCAAAACTCGCTTCTCTGGTCACCATAGCAGCGCAGAACGTCACAGGAACCACCGAGGATTAAAAAGCTGAGCTTTTGGAGATTTGAGTCCAAAAGAGCGCCATCCAGAGACCAGGCGACGATGACATTCCGTCCCCACTTTCCCAAAATGTTTGACAAAAATACGGAAAATAAATCACAACCCGTGCGAAATATACTTATTTGAAAATAAGATTAAGTACCTTTCACCTAAAAACGTCGACGAATCATCAAGCAGAAGTTTGTTTTGTACATCATTTGCTTAGATTTGTATCTAAATTACATTAAATACATCTTCACTCTTCACTAAATACACCCACTTCATAGCAAATACTAGTTTTTGAACCATACTATAGTAAAGTCTGTGAATATGTTGTGATACAACATATAACGTTAGCTACATAACGTTAGTAGCTATAGCAACTAACTTATAAACACATTCTCCGAAACTAGTTTTATACAGGATAAACACTCAGTTTACTGTAGTAAAAACTATAGCATGCGTTTACAATGATGTAGCATTCAATTTAAAAGTGTTGTAAATATACCACTACACATTATATAGTTCAACACTGTCGTATTGTTTGCGGGAGTAAATAAAACAGAATATGCAGCCACAACGAAAGATCTCCATTTTGTAACAAACATTATTTTGCTAGTTTAACCATCTGTAAAGTATCTGTGATGTGTTCACACGTGTCAGGGTTTATTAAATTAAAATAAACTGGGTCTGTTTCTCTATTTGTGCGGTATATTTTAATAAACTTGTGTGAACGCACGCATTCATGTGCATCAAGTGAACTGAGACTGCTCTCTCAGACTCTCACCTCAACCGAACTCCCCCCGTCCACGAATCTTTTTTTCTCTCAGACCCGAGCAAGTACGACATTCGGCTGATCTCAGTCCAGCTGTTTCAATGTGAATCCGAGCACAAATGCTGTTCAAACCAAATGTGTTCGGTAGGAAAACACCCTCAAGATGGGTTTGATCGCTTAGATGTGGTTCAGCTGAAATTAATCAAACCAAAATCAAATCATAAACTGTACAGAACTCGTTTCCCCTAGTGACTAAATTAATTTTCTTTCTTTTTTTTTTGGTCCTGACAAAATAAACCAACTACAAGTGTAAATACACCCTTTACAAAGCCACATGAAAAAATACTATACTAATAATATTGTTTTTGAAGTATGCATGTGCGTTAGAGCCCACCTTTTATATTACAGTATTAATTACAACACTGTTAATGAATGCTTCAGCATACTGTAGTGTGTTTTGTTTTTACTACAGTAAACTGTGGCGTACTGTAATATATTATATTGTTTAGTTTGTATAAAACTACAGTAGAGTATATAAAATTATCTCAGGGGCAAGACTGTGGCTCAGTGGTTAGCACTGTTGCCTCACAGCAAGAAGGTCACTGGTTCGAGTCCTGGCTGGGTCAGTTGGCATTTCTGTATGGAGTTTGCATGTTCTCTCCATGTTGATGTGGGTTTCCTCTGGGTGCTCCGGCCTCCCCCACAGTCTAAACACATGTGCTATCGGTGAATTGAATGAACTAAATTGACCGTAGTGTATATGTGTGAATAAGTGTGAATGGGTGTTTCCTAGTACTGGGTTGCAGCTGGAAGATCATCCGCTGTTTAAAACATATGCTGGATAAGTTGGCGGTTCATTTCGCTGTGGTGACCCCTGATGAATAAAGGGACTAAGCTGAAAGGAAAATGAGTAAATTAACACAGCAGATAAATGCAAGTACTTTACTATAGTATGGTTCAAAAATGCAGTGTATTTACTATAAATGACTAGTATTTTTTTAAGTGGGAAATCTGCAATCTTATTTATTTAATTCCCTTGTTTCATAGCAATGGTGCCAGTTTTACTCTATTAATACCCATAGTAAATATGGTATGGTATTGGTGGAAATTAAACTTAGGAGTTTAGTAGAACTATAGTAATTCATACATTTACCGGCCACTTAATTAGGTACACCTTACTAGTACCAGGATGGACACACTATTGCCTTCAGAACTGCCTTCATCCTTCAAGGCATAGATTCAACAAGGTACTGGAAATATTCCTCAGAGATTTTGCTCCATATTGACATGATAGCATCACGCAGTTGCTGCGGATTTGTCGGCTGCACATCCATCATGCGGATCTCCCATTCCACCACATCCCAAAGGTGCTCTATTGGATTGATTAATGGGGATTGAGGAGGCCATTTGAGTACAGTGAACTCATTGTCATGTTCAAGAAACCAGTCTGAGATGATTCACGCTTTATGACATGGCGCTTTATCCTGCTGTAAGCAGCCATCAGAAGATGGGTACACTGTGGTCATAAAGGGATGGACATGGTCAGCAACAATACTCTGGTAGGCTGTGGCGTTGACATGATGCTCAATTGGTACTGATGGGCCAAAGTGTGCCAAAAAAATATCCCCCACACCATTACACCACCAGCACCAGCCTGAACCATTGATACAAGGCAGGATGGATCCATGCTTTCATGTTGTTGATGCCAAATTCTGACCCTACCATCTGAATGTTGCAGCAGAAATTGAGACTCATCAGACCAGGCAATGTTTTTCCAATCTTCTATTGTCAAATTTTGGTGAGCCTGTGTGAATTGTAGCCTCAGTTTCCTGTTCTTAGCTGACAGGAGCAGCACCCGGTGTGGTCTTCTGCTGCTGTAGCCCATCCGCCTCAAGGTTGGATGTGTTGTGTGTTCAGAGATGCTCTTCTGCATACCTCGGTTGTAGCGAGTGGTTATTTGAGTTACTGTTGCTTTTCTATCAGCTGGAACTAGTCTGGCCATTCTCCTCTGACCTCTGGCATCAACAAGGCATTTGCGTCCACAACTGCCGCTCACTGGATATTTTCTCTTTTTCTTACCATTCTCTGTAAACCCTAGAGATGGGTGTGTGTGAAAATCCCAGTAGATCAGCATTTTCTGAAATACTCAGAGCAGCCATTCTGGCACCAACAACCATGCCACGTTCAAAGTCACTTAAATCATCTTTCTCCCCCATTCTGATGTTCGGTTTAAACTGCAGCAGATCGTCTTGACCATGTCTACATGCCTAAATGCACTGAGTTGCTGCCATGTGATTGGCTGATTAGAAATTTGTGTTAATGAGCAGTTGGACAGGTGTACCTAATAAAGTGGCCAGTGAGTATATACTACAGTATTTTTTCAATCATACTGTAGTAGTGTACTATACTGTATAGGATTTACAACACTTAATGAAAGCTACTGCATACTGTAGCTACAGCAAACTGATAAACCTTAAATACTGTAGTTTTACTACAGTAAACTGTGGTGCAGAGCTATATACAACCACAACAGATTATTTTAGGTTATTTATGGTTAAAAACACTATAGTATTTATTATTACAACGTGATTACAACCTTTTTTGTACTAACTCTCTATTACGAGACTGCTGAGAGACAGAGCAGTGTTTTTGGTGCAGAATAGACAACATCCATTTACGAACAGAGAAACATGTTTATTTCTAGCCCTTCTGCTCACAGCACATTTCAGTTCTGTCAATTTTTTGAAAAAGAAAAATCATTCAAAAGGCACCAAAGCAAGTTGTGCACGTACATGGTGTTAGAATCATACAGGCTGCATTAAAATACGTCATACAAAAAGCTGATATAAAACAATCATATAAATAATAATAATAATAATGTAACATTTTTAGGCCTTCACGTTTGATTTCATTTAAAATGATAAACCTTCATTCAGTGCACTCAGGCCAAATACTATTTAAAAACATGATTAAATCCAATACATGCAGCGGACAACATGAACAGCAGACATCTGAACTGATTTTAACATTTAAAATGGCTTTAAAAATTGGGGCCCTTTAATGATGTTATACAGTACAATTTATCTAGAACCACTGCAAACTAATGTCTTGTTTTTCAGTACGAATATCGGTCACACTTTACTCTAAGATTCCATTAATGTTGGTTAATGTATTTACTGAAACGAACAAATAATGAACACTACTTGTACAGCATTTAATAATCATAGTTGAACATTTACGAATGCATTATTAACATTCAAATGCATGCTAGTTAACATTAGTTAATGCACCGTGAGTTAACAAGAACTAATAGATTTTTATTCTCATTAATTAATGTTAACAAAGATGAATAAACTCTAGGGATCAACCAATACCACCTTTTTATAAACCGATCTCAGTAGGAGTATTTTAATTTGTGTACTCGCTGATACCAAGTAGCGATTCAGATACTTAGATTTGGTTTTAATAAAAGCGCAATTAATTTGAAAGGAGGTGTTATTTTTTTGCCTGTAGCAAGGATGAACACCAAAATCTTTGAGATGGCTATTCCAATCCAAACATATACACACATTGTTGATAACCCTGTAAATCAATAGACCTTAAGCTTGTTACTGATTAAGCATGGACATTTAAAGCATAAGTTATCCTTGTGCTGTACCACATATTAGGTGCATTTTCGATTTATTCTTCAGTAGCCTATAGATTCGTTATTAATAATGTATTTTATAAACGGATTGTTTATAATGACTAAGCTATTAATATATAATACATTCATTAATACATTGAAGTCAGGTAGAACAACAAAATCACATCCACTTAGTGAAATCCTGTATCGGAAATTCATGTACGATACGAGTACGAGTATTTTAACCAAGTATTGACCTGATACTGGTATCGGTGCATCACTAATAAATACTGTAATAAATGTAGTTCATGTTAATAAATACATCAACTCATAGGTGTCAAAGTCAACTCCTGGAGGGCCGCAGCTCGACACAGTTTGGTTCCAACCCTAATGAAACACAACTGATCTAACTAATGGTGTTCATGACTTATTCGGAGCAGAACTGTACAGAGCTGCAGCCCTCCTTGACTTTGACACATATGCTTTAACTAACACAAGCTTATTGTAAAGTGTAACCCAAATATCCAAACACTTTCAAATCAAAACATATTTTCTGAATACATTTCTGAAAAAAAAGCCTTTCAAAATGAATTATGTTTAAAGCAGATCTAATCGGCCATACCATAACATATTAACAATGCCATGTTGATATTTATTACCATACTCTATCTCTCCCAGTGCTGTCATGACAGAAATCAAAGAGAGATGTCAACAGACTCTAGTCAAGACTATTTCTGATCATTTATTCTTAATATAAGCATAAACGGGAACACTTTACTTAAAGGGGTGTTCATAAGAATGTCATTAAACCTTCATAATCATGACATGATGCGTGTCAAGAATCTGAATGTGACTTTATGCATGGTTATAACCGCTAATAAGTGGTTACACTTACAGTAAGTTACACTGTTTATTGAAACATGACGCTGGTGAATGTTTGATGCTGGTAAAAGCAATTACATTGAGTATCCAACAGATGGCAACAACCATTAAAATGATGTCCCTGAATAGGTTTTCATAAATAATACACCTACAGTATAATATAACATGAAGTTTTATGTGTGAATTGTTGAATCATTAATTGAAGATAAATATGATCTATTGTACAAGATGTTAGATTTCTATATTTAGCATTATCAGCAACAGTAGCAGAGATCATATTTCATATTGAATACTCTCTTTTTTCAGCTGCTTCTTTCTCGATTTTTATTAACATTACAGGTTGTAAGTTCTGTTTGTTAAAAGCAAAGTTTTTTGCAGTAATATTTTTATATAAATGGAAGCAAAGGACATATCATCTCACTTTTTTGCTGAAAACCGTAGTGTGATCCGAACTGCTGATTTGTGATCCGTTACACCACTAGTTAACACAGCGCAAATGTCTGGTAAAGTTCTGATTTTCCAACTCACGCGATTCACACTGCTTCATTTGATTGAATAGCGCTGCAGGATCTCTATTCGCGTCTTTGCATTGACTTGACATGTAAATCATTCGCACTTGATGCTTCATCCGCGTCTGTTGTGAACAACCCCTTCAAGTAAACGGTTACCACAGACTAATATTTTCAGAAAACAAGTAAATGCATCTTAATTTAAGAATTGTTTTATATACATAACTGAAACTATACTCATGAACTAATTTTCGCAGCGACTTACTGCCGCCCTAATAGCTGCATGTCTAAAACAAAACAAATAAAACCGTTAATACCTATAAAAACATTTTTAAAAGAACTAAAACTGAAAGGGGTTAACCTAAGCTATACATTATTGCTAAATACTGAATTGGCAATGTAGAACCATATACAAAAAGTACATAAAAAAAGGGAGAGAAATTTTGGCTTGTCTTTAGCTGATGATGATTGCTATTCTGGAGTCTCTTGTGTCTGTTCCTGCTGGCTTTTCTTCACAGGGACAAACATGTGAACGATGTTATGTATAAATGTGCAGTATGAACACTTTCTCTCTGGCTTAGTGTGTACTGGGATTCAAAGTTCCTCTTCTTGATCGTCACACTGAGAACTAGGCCATGATTCTAGATCATGTTCCGGAAGCCGAAGGATAACGCCGCTCCCACAGCCAAGCCCAGAGAGAGAAAAAAGGCCATGATGGCTCCTGCGGTTTCAGCTTCATGCTGGGACACTTTCCTGTGGGACAGACATAAAACATTAAGAGACGTCGTGAAGTAGTGATTCTTTTTGGAAGTTTTTTTTTTCTTTCCACTCAGTGTGCGGTATGAAATTCCATCAAAACAACACTCCTCCACACTGCATATTCTTATCCAATACCTCAGTTTGTCACGGGGTACGAATAATAGGTTGCTGAACACAAGTGAAACTGCCGAACTGAAGTTAAAGTCTAAAAACTTCAAACGAAACACACAAAATTACATGAAACTCCACAGGAAATGTGGATAGCGCAGTGACACAATGACGTTCATTAATCTACATGCTATAACATGTAAAACGGGATCATGAAAGGAACATTCAAAAAGCAACTCATGTAAACACCTAAATCATGTAATTGTCTTATTCAGATTAAAGGGCACCTATTTTACCCCTTTTTAAAGATGTAATATTTTAATATTATGGCTCTTCTGAGTGTGCCAGTTTAGGTTCAGTTCAAAACACAATTCAGATTTTTTATTTTTTTTTATGATGTGTTAAAAAAAGTGTCATTTTGGGGTCGTGTACACAGTTTGCTTTAGGGGCGTGTTGCTTCACATGAAAATTAGTTTTGAATTCCTGCCCAACTTAACAAGGGGGCGGAGCCAAGAGCTCCCCCACTTTGTGTATGGCAATAGACAGGCAGACAGAGAGAAGCAACATGAGTGAGAGGACCAGCATTCAGCCGTACATGTACGACTCAGACACAGACCAAGCAGAGAGTACAAAATCATTTGTCTTTGTATAGTTTTACAGCCAACTGTGTGCTAGTTTAAAGCTCCAAGCTTGTAGCCTACGCCGAGACTAATAACCAAGCACACTGAATTAACTGTGACTGAAGGGCATCACACACCGGATGCACCGCGACACGACGCGCACATGACAGTTGAAAGTATCGCACACTTGGGGCGCCGGTGTGTGTCACCTGATAGAAACTTTGGTTTAGAATTCAGAAATGCATGCTGCTGCGTGGTGCGACGTTGCGTGTCGCCAAGCGGCGCTTCTGGTGTACAACCTGCTTGAGGCTATAACTAAAGGCCGTCATACACCGGCTGCGTCGCTCAGAGCCACGACACTGCACACCAGACACGCACATTCGCATGTTATTTAAAATAAAACTATTCAGATTACGCTCTGTGGCACGACAGATTAATGAACAGTGTCCTGAGCAGGGCCAGCGCGTCCATAGAGGCGACCTAGGCGGCAGAATAGTGAGCGAACCCCCCGCTCCTCACTTTCATCCGCGACACCCTCCCGGTCCTCACTTGCATTTCGCGTTGTCACGGATGAATGTCGCTGCACGTCGTTAGTTCATTATTTCCAATGGAGGGATGCGCACGTGAGGCGAAGCTCTCGCACTTTCCAGCTGCACCTAGTTAAGATGACAGGGAGCTTCTGTGACCGCGGGAAATACAAACCGCTGAAGTTTAAGGAAGACAATGAAAAGTACACATGTATGCAAACCCACCAAAACTCACAAACACTGGCTTTGAGGAGAGCGATGACGTGGTGAATGTTGAGCCCAATGAGCCTTACATCTAAAAATAGAGCAAGGGTGTTTCTTTGGTGACGTCGCTTTGACTCACACACTGAAAATGGCGGACATGGCGCACTCCTACGTCAAGTTGCGGTCGATCTCAAAACCGCTCCAATTGGTCTACCGTTTTTATGTTGTTAAATTGAAAAAAAAGGACTGTGTGTGTTTATATCACCCCAATATGACGCTCTATACACTATACCTACACATATGTCTGTCCAAACAGCTTGAAAAGTAGATTTTTCACCATAGGTGCCCTTTAAGGCAAATCATTAGATGTTCTCTGATTTTGATGACTGCCTTTCCACAGGTTAGTAGTAAGCTAATATAATGTTAATTGCATAATGCACATCTTAAATTCATGAAAAAAGAAATTAATGCAATTCAAATATATAAAATATATATATATATATAAAAACTTAAAACATTAATTATATTGTTCAATTAAAATTATTAAAATATATTTTGTCAAAAAAAATGATTTCTAGTCATCTACCATAATTTTGTTGCACCGTTTTGGCACCGGTACCTTTTTAAAAAGATTCGATTTAGCACAGGTATCGAAATAAACCCTAATGATACCTAGCCCTAATTATTTCGGTTATTTATTAAATTACCTAAGTTATTGTATTTTATTAATGTCTACCCCTATCCCAACCATCAGTAAACAGTAATGTAAAAACAGTAATTATACAGTATTGTTCTTATTAATTATTAAATTACCCAATTAATTGTATTTTATTAATGTCTATTAAGGTTTTATTAAGGACACCGGCCCTCTAGGACCAAGCTTGGGCACCCCTGGTCTACCCCTACCCTAAACCCAACCCTCACAATAATATAAAATATTAATTATTGTTGTACAGTGCTGTGTTGCTGACTGCAGATTTACTCTGAATGGATGTGATTTTGTACTCACTTTGGCCCGAAGCACATGCAGAGACTGGCCAGGTATCCGTTGCTGAAGGAGAAGAAGATCATGAAGATGATGTACCAGGCGTCATGAGAAAACACCACTGGCAGTAAACTTCTGGGCTGAACGTTACAGAGGATGAAGAGAGGAACGAAGACCACACGCGCAATCACCAGGATGGGCAGCCAGATACTGTCTTTACCAGGCTAAACAAAGAAAGATATATGTAAGACTTAAACTCGATGAAAAATCATCATCATTTAGGGAGAAAATATAATGCATGAAAATGTATTGCATTTCAAGAAATAGCCAATCATTACTGTACTAGGGATAAATCATCCATTATATTATTACATTGCAATATTATATTGACATTATTGAATGTTGTTATTATCATCATCATTATTATTATTATTATTATTATTATTATTATATTGCTTTACATTATTATACATTACATCACATTATATTATATTACATTACATTAAATAATTGTACATAATTTTATTATATTACATAGCAATATTATATTATATTGCATGACTTGACATTATTGATAATGTTGTTACCATTATTATTATTAATATTTTATTATTATTATTATTATTATATTACATTACATTATTATAAATTACATTAGATTATATTACATACAATTTTACATTATTACTACACTACATATATTATATTACATGACATTGTTGATAAGGTTATTATTATTATTATTATAATATTGCATTACATTATTATTATTATATATTACATTAAATAATTTTACATAAAAAATAAATTTAAAAAACGCAGCGAATGCCCTTCCAGCTGCATCCCAGTACTGGGTAACACCCATACACTCACATTCTCACACACCCTCAAACTACAGCCAATTTAGTTTATTAATTTGTACTCTTTGAACATGGGGTCACCAAACTTGTTCCTGGAGGGCCGGTGTACTGCAGATTTTAGCTCCAACCCTAATCAAACACACCTGAACAAGCTAATCAAAGTCTTACAAAGTATACTTAAAACAACTAGGCAGGTGTGTTGAGGCAAGTTGGAGCTAAACCCTGCAGGGAAACCGGCCCTCCAGAACCAAGATTGGTGACCCCTGCTTTGGACTGTGGGGGAAACTGGAGCACCCGGAGGCAACCCACACCAACACGATGAGAACATGTAAACTCCACACAGAAATGCAAACTGATCCAGCTGGGACTCGAACCAGCAACCTTCTTGCTGTAAGGTGATGGTGCTAACCACTGAGCCACCGTGCCATCCTTTAAACCCCAATTATTTATAACATCATAACACACCGCTGTCATTATTATTATTATTTTTATTCTATCAAGATTATAAATCCATACTGGTTAACCACTGAAATCCATCAGTTCATAAGACCCAAAAAACAGGCCTTCAGCATCTCGATCACATTCTGTCCTCAAATGACCATCCATGTGAATAAAGACTAGCTCTTAAAATACTGAAAACCCATGACAATACCAGATGTAAATATGGCAAATTTACAGCCATCGCCTGGATAAAACTTTGTTTACAATCCTCATACCAGTACAGGCTGATCTACAGCAGCAGACATTTCTCCCTCGATATTCTCAGAATTTATGGCAAAACTGGAATATCGCATAAGATGCGCGAATAAAGCAGCGCTTCCATCCAACGAGTCAAAGAAAACAAAATAGTCACTTCCTGATTAACTGGCACAAATATCAACAGTAAAAACAGAATTTGCAGCGGAAGGAGAAGCTGTGTCAATCTTTTACTTCTGAGGTAAATGACTTTCACCTCAGAAGACAATGCTGACATGCAATGAACACGTGGTAGTGTTTGAAGGCGTGAGACGCGGAGCAAAGAGGCTTTTGTTTCTGGAAGTCATTAATAACATAACACTAATACTGAAATGGTTAAGGGGTTTTAGAATGACCAAAACAACATTTCAGATGCTTTACAATGTGCTGAGCCTGCTGGTTTGTCCATTCACACACATTTTCATCATCACATGATCTCTTATAACAAAATCACATAACTTTAATGCGCATACTGGAATTTGTTCAGTAAAAGTGTTTCCATCACAGTTTATGCTCATTTTTTTCCTACTCAGTTATGTGCATGTTTTTATGTGCATTTTCAAAACTTATCGGCATCATGGCATTTCCATTAATCATTTTTTATGCACGCATCTAAAATTGGCATAAAAATAGGTGGATGGAAACAGCTGATGTATAACAGTGGTTTGTTCTGTAGACAATCGAAAACAAATATTGCTTAAGGGGGCTAATAATATTGACCTCAAAATGGTTCTAAAATTTTAAAACTGCTTTTACTCTAGCTGAAATAAAACAAGACATTCTCCAGAAGAAAAAATATTATTAGGAAATGCTGTGAAAAATTCCTGAATCTGTTAAACATCATTTGGGAAATGTTTGAAAAAATAATAAGAATTTACAGGAGGGCGAATGTTTCTGACTTCAACTGTACATATACACACACTTCGTCGCATTATATCAGATGATATTTGCTATACTATTTTATTACATGGCTGCCTGAAATACTTGATTCTGATTGGCCAGCTGCAACATTCCAAGGTTTGGCATGTAAGGAATAAAGTAAATCCAGAAGGTTATCATCACAGAATAAAGCCTGACACACTAATTGTATGAGAAAGAGCGAAAACCACCATCCTGGATGTAGATTACTTTCTCAATTACACGGCTACTTGCCACAAAAAACATAGGACACAATGTTGTTCTGAGTCGTAATAGTTTAATAATTCTTTAATTAAAGGCAAAGCTGACAGAAATGAAAAAGGCTGAATGGGTGTACATGAACCTGCACATTATTCAGTCACAAGATGGCGCCAAAACATTAAAAACAATGGTGTGACAGACAAGCAGTTAATATGGATGTGAATGTCTTCATTGACAGTAAAATTAATTCGAAGTTCCCAGACAAGCCTGTGTTATTTAAATGTTGTTATCTCAGAATATTACACGGCTAACTCGGATACTAGATTGTACACACACGTGCAGACGTACATTTTATACAAAAGCAAAAATGTAGTACATAAATAAAAAAAAAACATAGTAAAAAATACTTTAAACAATGAAAGCAACATGATTTCCAAACACACTAACCTATATATTCAATCACAAGATGGCGCCAAACAGTCAAAAATATCATTACCCATTTAGTCATAAATAATAAAGCAACACAATAACATTTTCAAGCAACTTCAATATCTAAAATCTAAACCTTGAAAACACATGATTAAAATTCAAGCATTTTCAAGAATTTCCTGCAGCCATACAAACCCTGACTACTTAAGACTAGATTTAACTTTGTCATTACATATGTACAAGGCAACGAAATGCTGCTATTGCATTCCTGGTTAGACCTAAACTGCAAGTGAAGAACATAGGTATAAGTTAGTCATTCATTCATTCATTCATTCATTTTCTTTTCAGCTTAGTCCCTTTATTAACCTGGGGTTATCCAGCACATGTTTTACGCAGCGGATGCCCTTCCAGCTGCAACCCATGTCTGGTAAAGTTATAGTCATACATAATATATGTAATTAGTAACTGTAAACTAAATTACTTTTTAGTTTACAGTTCAGTAGATGGATTTTCTAGTTTACAGATAGACGATTAATGGACTAAGACTAGAAGTATCCTGGAGAAAGAAGCATTACATTGAAAGAATTAATGCAGCACATGAGTCTGCAATACTAATAAGGTCTTCTAGAGTGACTTCCGCTGAACTCTCCCTTCATAGTTTAATCAGTTTTCCTTGATCAGAGTTTGACATTTTATGCATAAAGTCAGATGATTATGCATAAACAGGCTGAACTTGGCGAGAGGAAATGAGCCGCCACATGCCTATAGATCCTAATTGGCTTTAATTTAAACCATGCCAACAACATCATCAACATGATCAAACTGACATTCAATGATGGAAAAACCTGACTT
The DNA here is from genome assembly GCA_903798205.1 of Danio tinwini. NCBI lineage: Eukaryota > Metazoa > Chordata > Actinopteri > Cypriniformes > Danionidae > Danio > Danio tinwini. The sequence goes on from CAIGQZ010001236.1 coordinate 5,307,244, forward strand.
TACTGTATTCTCGAAGTTTATTTAGTAGCGTCAGCAATGACCTTGATATCATAATAATAATAATCTCTAAATAATACTTGATATCTACTGTATTTGTTTGCATAAGTAAATAAATAACCCCTTAATATCTACTATATTTGTATTATGAGGGATGGATCATTTATATATATTATATTTGCACGCATAAAGAAACAAACAAAAGCTCATGTACTTTATTTGTATTATGAGATAAAATCTTGATATCTGCTACATTTGCATGCATGCATGCATATTCAAACAAATACTTTATCTATTCTATTTTTATATGATAACTTTCTGACATATGCTATAATTGTGTTATGAGAAATAAAGTCCAATGGTTTTTGAGGTCGAAAAAAAATTAGCTTATATAAGATTTGTGTGTATTTTCACAGCACACAATCAGTCATTTTAGGCCACAAATATTAATCAATCAATAATTAAAACAAAATAATATAAATTAATATCTGATATACTAATATACTTGCACAAATATTCTTGATATCAGTTGTAGTGTCTTATCCTATACAACAATATCCTACATTTAAATAATTTATACCTTATACTACATTTACAGTGAGGGAAATAAGTATTGAACACATCATGCTTTTTTTCTGCGAATAATATTTTTAAAGACGCTGTTGACATTGAATTGAAGCAGATTTTGGTAAAAACCCAAACAATACAAACATAAAAAAAAATAAAACAAATCTAAGAAAAATTAGTTGCATAGTAACAATGAAATGACACAAGAAGAAAGCACTACTGAAACATATTTAAAGAGCCCCTATTATGGGTTTTTGAAAATGACCTTCCATGTAGTGTGTATCACAGCTCTTAGTGAAGTGAAATATCCAGCTAAAGCTTAAATCTGAAAGTGGACAGTTTTTAAAACTATTGATTCATCTATAAAAGAGTCGACTCAGTGGTTTAAATGAATCTTCAGCCGTTTCGGCGTGGCGTCGTCGCGAAACAATGGTTGCGCGCGCAGACCCGGCAAAATTCAAACCTGCGGCCCCGCCCACTAACACAGCAGCAAGACGCTACTGAAGACGCTGTGCTTACCTGGATATTGTTGGAATTGTGAGGGAAAGAGTCGTTCAGAAATCTGCACGTTTACAATGGGTGATCTATCACTACACAGCTCATGCATTAGTTTCAGTCTCCATCTTGTAATGGACAGACAAGACACCAGGGGTGCAGGCAAAATAAGGACAAAAAATAGGTACACCGGTAGGCTGCTGAACGCTGGGCTTCGGGCTGTTGAGCAGCACTGAAAAGGCTTTTGAATGGAGAGCGGGAGCCTGCAGTATAGCTTGTCAGAGGACAGAGGACTCTACAACCTCCCGGCTGGGGATGTAATCGTTTAGAAAAGCAGAGTACAGGTAAGCACTTAAAACATATAGCAGTTCACGGACGAGGTGCCACAGCAATGATTGCAAATAGAAATGATCTACATGTTTTGTTACTAGTAACCGCGTGTACTGTATCAGGTTAACTCTTTATATTCTCATATCGCGTCTAATGCCACGTTGTAAACGCGACGCGTGCTGCTTTGTTTACAGATTTAAATGCTTTCGTGAGCTCATTCCACTGCCGTTTGTCTTTGCTATGGCCACCGTTAGCTGATCCTGCAAACGTGCAGCGGTCAAGGTTCAGAATAGTTCAGCTTTTGCTGCTGTGTGGATTAAAACTTAATGTGTGTCATGCATATGCTAGTGTTTAACTGCACTGCTTTCGGTGCTGAGGTGTCTGAATAACACTGTTGAAAGCGGGTACTGTTTACTGTGGTGTTAGTAAGTTTACTTGAAGCATGTTTCGAGCGTCCGCTGTGATCCAATGTTGGCGACCTGCGGCCGCAGGCTTTATAAACTACGCTGCCATATTACTGTCTCACGCTGAACGATGTCGACCAATGGCAACAGGCTGTCATCGGTCCAATCAGTGCAGATTAGCTTCGCGCTAAGCAGGGGTTTGGGAACAAATGAATCACTGAACGATTCATATAGGAGTCGCTGGGATAATTAGGTAAAAATAAATGCATATTATAAGACCATGAACATGTTTTTTGACCTTGCATACATATTAGTATGTTATTGGAGACCCATAAAACCGAAATATGACCCTTTTCAATGTGTAATAGGGGCTCTTTAATACTTTATATAAAAGGCTTTTTTTGGTTCTGGCAGCTTCTAGACGCCTCTCATATGGAGAATGAAGTCACATGCATTGCTCAGGTGTGAGTTTTCACAGACTTTAACAGTGTAAAAATCTTGATGGTTCTGCCGGTCTCACCAAATCAAATCTAAGCTTTATTTTGTATTTTCTATTGGATTCGAATCAGGTGATTGGCTGGGCCATTCTACAGCTTGCTATTTTTTTTCTCAGAGCATTTGAGAGTTTCCTAGGCTGTGTTTTGGATCACTGTCTTGCTGAAATGTCCACCCTGGTTTTATCTTCATCATCCTGCTAATGTAGATGTTGGACTGAAGCTGATAATATTCACACTGAGGAAGGGCAGAGGGTTGCTGAAGAACTACTGAGATTTCAGCTGCTGTCTGGGCTTTCACTGCCGAACGACAACTCCCTTTCTTCATGTGTTCAATAGTTTCCTTTCCTGTGTCATTTCATTTTATTACACAACTTCATTTGTAAACTAATTAATATTGTTTTCAGTTTATATATTGATTTATTTGGTTGTTACCAACATCATGAATATTTCAAGTCAACAGCACCTTTAGAAATATGTTTTCTGAGAAAAATGGTTGAATACTTATTTCCCCCACTGTATATAAATAAAACCCTGATGGCTTCCACATTTTACTTTACTTTCTTTATTGTCTACAAGTGGAAATTTACCACACAACCACATCAGCATTCACATTACAGAACAAGCAAGCAACACAAATACATTTAATTTCATCCCATATATCACCTTAATAACTCTTTAAGGTGTTTTAAAAACTATTTAAAACCCTTTACATACTTAGAACCCAATATTTACAATTCTAATGGCAGTCTGCACAAAGGACATTTGATCCACGTTTTTCTTGAGGTTGCCTAAAACGTCTTTTTGATGGCAAGAGCTGAAATTTTATATTTAAGGGATGGGAACAATCTTCAATAATGACGTGTGCTTTGTTTAATTCTCACAAATTTAATTTGGTTGTCTTTGTGCTTTACCTACAATTGCATTGACAGTTTTTACTAAACACTGTCACCGGCTCAGTCCCAGCCATTCCCCTCGCTGACCAGCAGAGGTCACCATCACCAGCTTTCTAGAACTCCACCTAGAATTCCCTGTATCTGGCGCTGATTACCTTGCACCTGATCGCAACACACACACACACACACACACACACACACTTAAGCAGCTCTCACACACCTTTCAGTGCTAAGTTTTGTTTTGCCTGGCATACATTTGAGCGTTTACCCTGTATTCTGATTGTCTCCTCGTTGCCAACCCGGACTGTTCCTTGACCTTGTTTCATCTCGCCGCCTGCCCAGATTCTAGCCTGTCCTTCGTTATTGATCCTTTGCTGCCAGCCCCTAAATCTGCCTGTACTTCGATGCTGAATGTCTTCTGCCAGCCCTTGACCACTTTTGCTCAACCTTTGCACTTGAGTATCAGAATCTTTGCTATCTATTTGCTGTGTGTCAGTTGTTTAATAAACGTACTGCATATGGATCCCTCCTTGTCAGATTTATCATTACAGACACAGTTTTTGCTTTTCCTTAATTGGCGACAGTCCATACCATGCAATCATGTTAAAACTCACAACACTTTCAACCAAGTTCTTGTATACCATCCCCAGAACATCTTGACTCACACTAAATTGTTGTATTACAATAATAATACTACTATAAAGAACTTTTATTATGATAACTGAATTTAATATTTCATATACAGTATATTCTACATTTGTAAACAACATCTGTGATACCTATTATTTTGGCATCTATAAATAAATAAATAAATAAATAAAAAACTGATAAACTTGCTTTTCAAACAGTTATTTAACCAACTACACTGTAAATGCATCTTATCAGTAGTCCATATGACCAGAGAAATAATCAAAGTTATCATTTAGTGGAAAACTGACTAAAACTGCATGAACAACATGAATTTCAGTCTGTTCTGCACACAAAGTTACCATCAGACTTAACAATTTAAAGAAATAGTTCACCCAAAATTGAAAATTCTATAATTTACCCTCACTTGTTCCAAACCCGAGTTTCTTTCTTCTGTTAAACAAAAAAGAAGATATTTAGAAAAATGTTGGTTGCTGCTTCTATTGATTTTTATAGTAATCATTTGCTTTAGTTTTTTAAATAGCAATTTTCTCTATGGTAGTCAATGGGTTCCAGCAAACATCATTCTTTAAAATATCTTCTTTTGGTGTTCAACAGCAGAAAGAAACTCATAAAGGCCTAAAACCACGAGTAAATGATGAAGTAATTTTCATTTTTGAGTGAACTGTCCCTTTAACAGTATAATTTGTCAGTGTTTACAGCCCCTGATGACTGTGGGCTTTACAAAAATCTGCTAAACATCTACTTTCACAGAAAAAGCAAGTCATATGGGTTTGGTTTAAAGCAACACAGATTTATATTTTCTGGCTGAGCTCTTTCTTCAGTGTGATGCAGGATTTTCCAGAGAAATGTCTCAACTTTGTTTTCCCTGCTCTGCTCTTTGTAGTTCAGGAAGAATCTTGTAACCGTTACTCCAAGAAAAGCCCCGGAGGAGACGGTCAAACACAAAAAGCAGATGCTCTAATCACAGCACAGGGTTTCTGCATGTTTTATGAGGGTACATTCATTTTAAAAATTGTAGGTGATATATTGATGGGGACTCTATATTGCTCAGGGAGTGCCGTCTTTTAGATTAGACGTTAAACCAGACTCCTAACTATCTGTGGTCATTAAAAATCCCAGAATGTCCTTCAAAAAAAGGGTTTAACCAAAATTTGCCCATTGGCCCCCTGTTATCATGGCCTCCTAACCATCCCAATGTCATAATTGGCTTCATCTGTTTCCTCTCCACCAATCAGCTGCTGTGTGGTGAGCAATATAGCTGCCATCGTGTCATCCAGGTGGATGTTGCACACAGGTGCTGGATAAGCAGATTCCCCCCAAAAATGTCTAAAGCGATTTGAGTATCCAGAAAAGCGCTATATAAAATATAAAGAATTATTATTATTTTTATTATTTAGTCTGATAAATTGTTTTCAAGTACTCTATCTAAAATCCAGGCACTCTTAAACATTGACAACACAAGTTTAAAACTCAAGCATTTTCAAGGATTTCCAGCACCTGTACAAAGTCTGAGCATTTCACGTGTGTGTGTGTGTGTGTGTGTGTGTGTGTGTGTGTGTGTGTGTGTGTG
>CAIGQZ010001236.1:5319591-5362414 GCA_903798205.1 Danio tinwini
AAACAAAGACGACAACATGAGCATTTATAGCAAATAAACTAATGTAAATATTATTCCGCTTGCTTTTTTGAGCGCTGTGTATCATCTTACACTCCTATAATTAATCATTGTGTTCATGCACTTAATAGAAAGGGCTGCGATTAGATCTAAAACTCTCAGCACTGTTTACCGATGAGTGAAGCGAAAAGAACAGCCACGGTAATCCACCATATCACAGGTAATCCGTATTAGATGCGGTGGAGAAAACTTTTACAGTTTTCATTTACTCCCTAGTAGTGAAATAGCAACTTGTGCTGTACTTTCTTCAGTGTCAGTGAAAAACTGTCCAGCAAACTCACAAGCAGTGAATTGTGCACAGTTATCTGCTTTTTAAGTAGTTGGATCGTTTTATTTACTCACCCTCGCCATACATAAAGGACGCCAGTATGTAATAACCGGTTATGATCTATTACTGAACCGATATCGAATTGTCCACATCTGCATTGAAGAAACAATTAATTCTGGCACCCCTAGTTTATATAATAGCATATAGCAAATGTAGGGTCAAAATTGCAAAAGAAAATAGCCAATAAGCATAATTAATAAAATAAATAATAATAATAATTAAAATATAACAAATTGATTCAAATAAAATCAAAAATTTTAATTCAATTATTAAAACTAAAGTAAAAAAACAACAAACAAAAAAACAACTTGTATACAATTATATACACCATAGTCAATATAGGATAAAAAAATACAAAAGATAGCTCAATTAGCACACATTTATAATTAAAATCAAAATAAGGGCACAAAAGATGAAGTAAATAAAGTTACAAAACAGTTAAACTGAAAGAGCAGGCAAAAATAAAAATATATGCTGAGTGTTTATATCAAAATAACAAAAATAACTGTTAAACCAACACAAATTTTAGGGCTCTAGAAATAAGTGTTTGGTTTCAGGCAGTGTGGTGGCTCAGTGGTTAGCACTGTCACCTCACAGCAAGAAGGTCACTGGTTCAAGCCTCGGCTGGGCCAGTTGGCATTTCTGTGTGAAGTTTGCATGTTCTTCCTGTGTTGGCGTGGGTTTCTTCCGGGTCCTCCGGTTTACCCCACAGTCCAAACACATGCGTTATAGCTGAATTGAATAAACTAAATTGGTCGCAGTGTACGAGTGTATGAATAAGTATGGATGTTTCTCAGTACTAGGTTGCAGCAGGAAGGGCATCAGCTGTCTAAAACATATGTTGGATAAGTTGGCGGCTTATTCTACTGTGGCGACCCCTGATGAATAAAGGGACTAAGCAGAAGGATAATGAATGAATGTTTGGTTTCAAAACTAGACTTAAATGTCAATTAGGTTATTTAGAGAAAGGCTTTGATAACAAGAACACTGGATATTACCTGGTTTCAATAAATCCATTTTGTTTTCCTCATCAGTGCTGGATCGAGACCTGTTGCTCTCAGAGTAATACTGGAAAAACTCCTGCAGAACAACACATTTTAGATTTCAGTGTGCAAACATGAAAACAATTCTCAGCACTTATTAGTGGAAATGAAACACAGATGCAATTTATAATTAGACATTGTACCATTCTGGGCAGAGCGAGGTAAGAGACGATGGCCAGCAAAATGACCACACAGGCCGTGATGAAGTAGCCAAAAGCGCTGTCCTCCAACTCTGAACCCGCTGCAAAAACACAAGACTCAGTGTCGCATCAAAATACACCAGCATTTCTGCAAAACTAAAAGTGCATGCATGTCCCTATGCAATTATTCTATTGTCTATATACACTTAATGGCCACTTTATTGGGTACACCTGTCTAACTGCTAGTTAGAAAATTTCTAATCAGCCAATCACATCGCACCAGCTCAATGCAATTAGGCATGTAACCATGATCAAGACGATCAGTTCAAACCGAGCATCAGAATGGGCAAGAAAGGTGATTTAAGTGACTTTGAACATGGCATGGTTGTTGGTGCCAGACGGGCTGGTCTGAGCATTTCAGAAACTGCTGATCTACTGGGATTTTCACGCACAACCATCTCTAGAGTTTACAGAGAATGGTCAGAAAAAGAGAAAATATCCAGTGAGCAGCAGTTCTGTGGGTTCAAATGCCTTGTTGATGCCAGCAGATCATCTTGACCATGTCTACATGCCTAAATGATATTGAAGTCAATAGCTACTAGTTTTGAACTGCCATTTTTGAGTGAACTGTCCCTTTAACAGAAGCAGAATTTCTTTTTAACAAGCTGCTCCACATTCTGGTTTTGGAAAAGAAGGAAACAGAGCATGAAGACATACAGGCGAGAGCACAGATCATGGAGAAGGCCGCAAACGCTCCTGCCAGGCCCTGTCCGCTCATGATGGGTGTAGTGTAGGACGCTGGCAGCATTCCTGCCAAACCAAACAGACTGCCCTGCAGAATTGCCCCGAACGCTGAGCAAAAAGAAAAACAAGACACGCGTCAATGTTGTGAAACACAGATACTGATGAAACATTTCAGAGCGTTCACTCCTGTGCGATATGCTCTTTTAAGTAGGACGTTCCTCAGCTTGATCCTCAAAACATAATGTGGATAATGTCAGCATCAAAGCATGCATGTGAACTCCAGCCATCTTTTACTCATTATAATTCCCAAAACAGAAAGCAAACCTTGTGACCCGAGCCAGAGGAGAGAAAAACACCGCTCTGAGCTTACTTTTACACTGGTGTGTTTTTGTTTTAAATGCAGACATCTGAACTATCTAAATGCTGAACTACTATGAAAACAACCGCACTGACTCAGAATGAGAGATATTTGCTTAGCTTTAATTAGATCCAGACTATTCTGGAGTTTAAGACCCTCAAAAAAATAAATGCAAACCTTTGGAAATGCTGCAAACACTGTAGTCCTTGATTAAAAAATGCAACAATTTAGTTTTTAATTGCGAGATTAAACAAATAGAAATAAACCTAGAAATAAAACTAAAACATAGGCGGAATACAAAGCCTTTTCCATTAAAAACTAAACATTCGCAACGTAATGTGACAAATTCCATTACAGTTTGTATCTGAGGAAAGAAGACAGACAAGACAAAAGAAAAGATGGAAGGAAGGACAGAAGGAAGGAAGAAAGGACAGAGAGAAGAAAAGAAAAAAGGAAGAACAGACAGACGGAAAGGAGGAAGGAAGGATGGAAAGAAGGAAGAAAGGACAGAAGAGAGGAAGGATTACAGCACGGAAAGGGGGAAGGATGGACTGAAGGAAAAAAGGACTAACTAAACAAAACATTTGCAACATAACATGACAAATACCATTATAGTTTGTATCTGAGGAAGGAAATCTGAAAAGACGAAAGACGAAGGAAGGACAGAAGGAAGAACAGACGTAAGGACAGAAGATTGGATGGACAAAGGAGGAAGAAAGGACAGACAGAAGGAAGGAAAAAAGGAAGAACCAACAGATGAAAGAGGAAAGGAGGAAGAAAGTAAAGGAGGAAGGACAGAAGGAAGGACAAAAGAATGGAAAAGGAAAGAAAAAAGAAAGGACAGAGTAGGAAGGAAGGAAGGAAAGACTAACAAAACATTTGCAACGTAACATGACAAAATCCATTATAGTCTGCATCTAAGGAAGAAAAAAACAAGAAAAGATTAAAGGAAGGACGGACAGACGGAAGGAAGGACAGACGGAAAGGAGAAAGAAAGGACAGAGAGAAGGAAGGAAAAAAGGAAGAACAGACAGATGGAAAGGACGGAGAGACAGATAGACAGAAGGGTGGATGGAGGGAAGAAAGGACGGAGGGAAGGACAGAATGAAGGATGCACGGAAAGCAGCATGGAAAGAAAGACGGACAGACAGAAGAAAGAAGGACAGAAGGAATGATAAAAGGACGGAAGGAAGGATGGAAGGACGAAAGGAAGGACGGAAAGAAGGGAGGAAGGAAAGGTGGATGGCAGGATGAAAAGACGGAAAGCAGCAAGAAAGGACGGAAAAAAATAAAGATGGAAGAAAGAAAAGCCGGAAGAATGGACAGAAAGAAAGATGGATGGAATGAAGGTAGGAAGGATGGATGGAAAGGAGGAAGGAATGAAAGTAGGAAGAAAGGAAGATTGGGCGGAAGCAAGAAAAAGGAAGAATGGACAAAGATGGAAGGACGGAAAGTAGCAAGGGCGAACAATAGTAAGGACGTAAGAAAAGAAAGATAGCAATGACAGAAGGAAAAAAAGGATGAAAGGAAAGAAGGAAAAAAAAGGAAAGGAGGAGTGAAGAAAGGACAGACAGAAGGATGGATGGAATGAAGGAAGGACGGACGTTTTATGATAACATTGTTCTTTTAATAACAGAAAACAGAACTTAATTCTCTTTAAGTAACCTGCTGCCTTTGACAGCTAATTTAACATCAGACAGGCATACAGATAATAGCTACACAAGATTCAAATTAAATACTAGATTACATTTGTTTTAGATTATAATCTTGCGTTCTGAATACAGGACACATTTAAAGGATTTGCTGGTATTTTGATGCTGCAATCTATAACACACGCTTAAAACAAATACAATCAGCCTGTAACTTGTGGTTTACTTAATTGTATATACGGTTTTGTGCTGTATTGTTATCTACATTGCAAGATTTTATTTTCTGTTCTGGATACTGGTAATATTGAAAGAATCTGCTGCCAAATTAATCATGATTTTTCTCGTCTCATCACATTTTAGCAGCCGTTGTTCATCAGCTGTCACCAAAATTTGTGTTTTATTTAATAACTCCATACAGGCTACAACTTTGTCCTATAACTTCTAGCTTCTGTCGTGCGCTTTTGGTCATGTAGTGTGAACAGAGATCTTTCCTTAAACAATTTAAATGCCAGTATGGACCAAGATGATTTTCGTTTTTAAAGCTGTGTGCTAGCCTGAGGTCAGTGTGAGAGAGCTTGTAAAGGAGATGCTCACAGTTGATGCAGATGATTTTGATCATAGTGAGCGTAAAGAACGACAGGGGCTCCATCTCCACCTTCACCAGCACCGCTGTGATGAGAAACACCACCAAGATGACAGACAGACTGCCGGAGATCCTCAACTTCTGAGGAATCCTTGGAGAAAATAAACATGAGTGGCTGCAGTGTTTCTGGGAGATTCATGGCCATATCACACATTAAAATACCTCTTTCTACTAAACTAATCTTTGACCTTTGAGAAAAACAACAAAACTATGAACTAAAGTCACAGTTTGGTTCAATTTATGCACATAAAACTCAAATGTAACAAAACAGTATTCAATTTGGTATTATGCTTTACTCTTTATATTTTCCATCAAAACACAGAAAAATATTTAGATCAAACCTTTTACCTGTAGAGCAAATATATTGCAATATTATTTTAAATCACACACAGACACACATATGAACCCTGAACCACAAAACCAGTCTGATGTTTCTCAAGTTGGCAAAAAACAAAAATACACCGTACAGTTCAAAATTATTGATATTTCTTTTGTGCAATTAGGAGACTGACATTTTTACAAATATCTTCCATTGTGTTCAGCAGAACTAAGACATTTATACAAGATTGGTACAAGCTGAGAGTGAATAAATAATTTTTTGGGTGAACGGTCTCTTATATACAGTCACTTTTTTAGGTACACCTGTCCAACTGCTCGTTAACGCAAATTTCTAATCACCCAATTACATGGCAGCAACTCAATGCATTTAAGCTGCGGTCACACTAGAGTTTGTGCGTGCGAAATTCTGTCGTACTGCTCTGCAAAAAGGGGCGGGATTAAACAAGCTGATTAGACATAATAAAAAAAAGTCTGTCCAGAGAGGTTATGTTTTGATCCTCGATTGGTCTCACACAGTCAAGTGATGCAATTTCGCAGGTCAGAGTTCACCGAGCTTGAACTTTGCACTGCAGCGAACTGCAAAACTTGACGCACGACCTTGCGTTTCTGGTCTGACGTGTTCGTGTGTGTATGAATGAAAGTCTATTAGGAGAAAAGTCCAGTGTGACCGCAGCTTTAGTCATGTAGACTTGGGCTGTTTCTCAATGTGTTCTTCAGCGATCTTGTGTCCTCGTGTAATGTCATTATCAACTGCCAAAATTCAGTTCCAATACTCAAGACTGCAAGTACTGAGGACACGTGAAACTTCCCGGATGTGTTCTTGATATCAAGGACGCATGGATGCAGACTTGAGCACCGATCTCGCTCTAGAAGTCTCAAAAGTCATTGCAACTGGAGGTCTGAAGTGCAGATTTTTTTCATAAATTATTAAAGTTCAGAGCTATAACTTATTTCAGGAGTTTCCCTAAATAAAACAGTGAATATAAACATTACCACAAAAATCCTACTAAAGGTATAAACACAAAAAATGTATTTGCTGAAATTCGTATAAAAAAACCCCCAAAAAAACGGTTTTATTTATATTATGCAACGTATATTTGTAAGATCTTTAAGCAGAGTATATATTTTGAAAAAGGGGAAAAAAAGTTATGAATGCTGTAATATTTAAATAATTTTCTATAAAACGCGTGAAGGTCATGTGACCATCAGGAAAGACGCAGCATCTCATTTCTCAGAGGATGTGTTTTCTGTTCTCGTGGTCTCCCGAGGACACTTGGCAAGACCAGTCTTCACAAGAATGCAAGTCCATTCTCTGCATTCTTGGAATTGAAAAACAGCCATGGTCAAGACGATCTGCTGCAGCTCAAACTGAGCATCAGAATGGGGAAGAAAGGTGATTTAAGTGACTTTTAACGTGGCATGGTTGCCAGACCAACTGGTCTGAGTATTTCAGAAACTGATGTACTGGGATTTTCATGCACAACCATCTTAAGGGATTACAGAGAATGGTCTGAAATAGACAAAACATCCAGTAAGTGGCAGTTCTGTGGGCACAAATGCCTTGTTGATCCAGAGGTCAGAGGAGAATGGCCAGACTGGTTCCAACTGATAGAAAGGCAACAGTAACTCAAATAACCACTCGTTACAACCAAGATATGCAGAAGAGCATCTCTAAATGCACAACACGTCCAACCTTGAGGCAGATGGGCTACAGCAGCAGAAGACTACATTGGGTTCCAATAAAAGTTTGGAAAACATTGCCTGGTCTAATGAGTCTTGATTTCTGCTGCAACATTCGGATGGTAGGGTCAGAATTTGGCGTCAACATGAAAGCATGGATCCATCCTGACTTGTACCAACGGTTCAGGCTGCTGGTGTTGTAATGGTTTAGGGATATTATATTCTTGGCATACTTTGGGCCCATTAGTACCAATTCAGGCTGACCATGTCCATCCCTTTATGACCACAGTGTACCCATCTTCTGATGTCTACCTCCAGCAGTAAAACGTGCCATGTCAAAGCGTGAATCATCTCAGACTGGTTTCTTGAACATGACAATGAGTTCACTGTACTCAAATAGCCTCCACTGTCACCAGACCTCAATCCAATAGAGCAGGTTTGGGATGTGGTGGAAGGGGAGATTCGCATCATGGATGTGCAGCCGACAAATCTGCAGCAACTGCGTGATGCTATCATGTCAATATGGACAAAAATCTCTGAGGAATATTTCCAGTACCTTGTTGAATCTATGCCCAAACCCGGTATTAGTAAGGTGTACCTTATAAAGTGGCCGGTGAGTGTACATGGACAACTTATAATAATTCACTAAAAACTGTAAGCAGATGCGCATAAGCCTGATGTGATTTTAAGAGACAGTTCACCCAAACATAAAAATGTACTCACCATCTACTCAAACCTTTCAACCTTTAATATGTTTTTTTCTGTTGAACACAAATGAGGACATTGACAAGAAAGCTAGCAACCCTTAACCATTGATTTCCATAGTAGGAAAAACGAATAATACAGAAGTCAATGGTTACAGGTTTCCAACTTTCTTCAAAATATCTTTGTGTTTAACAGAAGGGAAAAAAAACAGATAAAGATTTGAAACAAGTAAAGGGTGAGTAAATAAACAGAATTTAGATTTTTGGGAGAACTATCCCTTTAAATAACCGGCTACTTGTGTTTATTTAATTTAACTGCTGCTGTTTTTAGATGACCGCAAAATGCTGGAATTCCTTTAATAGCCACAAGGGGAGACAAATCAAAGTACAGAGGCATCATTTGCTTCGTGCATGCTGTTTTCTGCTTTCTGATTGGCTAACATGGCTGGGTTCACACCAAATGCGGAGGAAGTGAATGACATTCTCAAGTTTCCATTGACTTGTATGCAATTAACACGCAAAATACAATTTATACAAAGTAATTCTGGACCCCAAAAATGATCATTAATCATCAATGCGCCAAATAAGATATTAATTGTCAAAGCACCTGAACAGAAAATTGCGTAATCACAATTACTTCTTAATCAATAAATCATCAACAATACTTGATAAGAGTGATAGCCCGGTGTAGTACATGTGCAGTTTCTGTCTCACCTCTGGTGAATGAAGGAGTTGAGGCAGGTGAAAATGAGCAGTGGGACCATTGCGCAAAGTGTCATCACATTGTTGAACTTTGACTGAAGGACGCTACGGATTTCCGTCCCATTAGCTGTCTGATTGAGTTCTCCATTGGTTTCCTTCAGACGCTTGGTAAAGTACTGCACAAAGACAAGACAATGACTTTAAGAGGTATTTATGTCTTTATGATAAAATGACAATTTTTTTGCTTATTTCAAAAAGTTGCAAGATGCAGATTTGCTAGGCATGTTGTGCAATTGACCTAGATGTCTAAAAAATTGTTTGTGTTCCAGTTTTAGTTTTAATAATGCAAGGAAGCATGTTTATTATTGAGGAATGCACAGGGGGAAAAAAAGCTATTCATCAAATACTAAAGATAACAAACAATTGCATATTAAAAGCTGAAAATAGTTTAGTAAATGCATACGTTATTTCCTGTGAGCTTCTTGTTTTTGAATGGCATTCATTAGTTTTTCTTCAGCTTAAGTCTCTTTTTCAGAGGTCGCCACAGTAGAATAAACCGCCAACTATTCCAGCATGTTTTACGCAGTGGATACCCTTCCAGTTGCAAACCAGTACTGGCAAACACTCATACAACACACACATACACTATGGCCAATTTAGCTAATCAATCCAATTGACCTATAGCGCGTGTCTTTAGAGCAGGGGTGCACAAACCTTTTCTTTTGAAGGGTCAAAAACCAAACTTGATTGAGGGTGGTGGGCCGAGACTAAATATACCAAACTGTATTACGTTATTTGCCATGGTCACTTACTAATTTAATAATATCTAAAAATAAATAGAATATATATATATATATTTTTAATACTGTACTCATTTATAACACAATGGAGTTCTATGGTTCTTTTTTTTACAAAAATAACCATTTTTCACTTGATAGTGAAATGTGTTCTATAAGTTTTTTCAGCAGCAGGAACTGGAAGACTAGTCAGGATAGAGGGAAAGATGAATGCAGCAATGTACAGAGACATCCTGAATAAAAACCTGCTTCAGAATGCTCTTGACCTCAGACTAGGGCGACGGTTCATCTTCCAGCAGGACAAATGACACAAAGCACATCGCCATAATATCAATGGAGTGCCTTGACAACAACTCTGTGAATGTCCTTGAGTGACCCAGCCAGAGCCCAGACATAAATCTCTAATTCTATTGAACATCTCTGGAGTAATCTAAAAATGGCTGCACACCATCGCTTCCCTTCCAACCTGATAGAGCTTGAGAGGTACTGCAAAGAGAAGGACACGTGTGCCAAGCTTGTGGCATCATATTTAAAAAGACTTGAGGCTGTAGCCTGCTGCCAAAGATGCATCAACAAAGTATTGAGCAAAGGCTATGAATACTTATGTACATGTGATTTTTCAGTTTTTTTATTTTTAATAAATTTGCAACATTTTCAAAAACAATTTTTTCACATTGGGTATTGTGTGGAGAATTTTTAAGGAAATAATTGAATTTGATCCATTTTGGAATAAGGCTGTAACAAAAAAAGTGGAAAAAGTGAAGCGCTTTGAATATTTTTCAGATGCACTGTATATGTCAACATCTAAAAATGTGCTCAAGGGTTTCATGACTCTTTAAAAAAAATCATAATAAATCACAACATTTAATTTCAGTTTTCTTTTTTGTAGTTCATTAATTAAACAAACAAACATAAGGTTATGTTAAATTAGTGACAATCTCTGTTGAAGGCACTCGCCCCAACCTTACCCATTATTCTCCCTCTCGTCTCAGATGGGATGGCGGGCCAAATCAAAGGTTACCATGGGCCAACGGGTCCTAGTATGCACATCCATTTTTTTTAGATGCAGTCTATTTACATTTATGCATTTGGCAGATGCTGTCATCCACAGAAACGTGCATTGCATTCAATGTACATATCTATTAGTTTATGATGTCCTGGGAAATGAACCTTTGACCTTAATGTTGCTTTTCACCTTGAGCTCCAGGAATGTTTTACATTAAAAGCAATATTGACAGCTGGTTACATTTATATGCCAAAATACAAAACAAAATGACCTTTGGGGAACAATGAGCTTTCAATCCAATATAGTTCACATTATGATGACTTCATCTAATAATGTGCTACAGTGTGTCATAAACTGCAGTCTCGACGTCTATCATTGGGACTCAATGAGAAGATTGTTACCAAAGTAGCAGTCATGAAGAAATTCCAAGGCAGGAGAGTTCCCAGGCCCAGAATAAAGAAAATTATCCATACGGCATTGTACCTGGAAGACAAGTAAAAATACACTCATTCAGATTTACTGCTGCTTATTTTCCATCATGCCGGGTCATATGACAGTAATTTGATATTTTTCAGATTTTGGTTTCATTGTCACCAATTTAAAAATATTCTCCATTTTCTAACTTAAAATAAACAAACAGCAGGTTAAAGGGTCACGAAAGACCAAAACACATTTTTTGAGCTTTTGACAGTCATATATGTGTCCCATGCTGCTATAAACACTATTAGGACACATATAATGCACTAAAAAGTGAAAATTGGTTGTTTTTGTGTTATTTTGAGCAAATTCGTTCTTCCGGTTTGAATTTTTGAAGCTGCGTCACGGCGAATAGATACTTGCGTGTAGTCCAGCGTGGAGACTGGATGTCTGTACCTGCAAGTGCATCGTGACGTCTCTGAGGCCCGGTTTACACTAGTACGTTTTAGTTTTAAAACGGAGTTTTAGAATGAAAACAATCCGCGTCCACACTAGCGTTTCTGAACAGCTCTCCGTCTACACTAAAACGGTGAAAACGCACATCACGTGACCACACACACACTCTCTGGCATGGGCAGCAGCGTGCTTTAAGCGCATACCCATATGAGAGCTGTCCTCGTCGGACTGTTCATCAAGGATCTCCCACTGGATCTAATCGCACTATATTTGTTAAATGTGATATTTAATTAATCTTGTTGTCTATATCTAACTACATACTTCCTGACTTTACTCTTTTAAATCTATTACTTGTTCTCAGGTAACGTGCTTTGGCTGAGAGCAAAGATAAGTTAGGTTAATATCCTAATTAATGTAACCGCGGACACAGATTCTGAACATTGACTGATTGCTTGCCTTTATTTTCTTTATTGTATAAACTTATTGTGCGTTATACTTTTATAATGGTCATTATTAATTATTAAAACGGATGGATTAACCGTAGCAAAACGTATGCGTTTTAAAACTAAAACGCATTAGGGTAAACGGGGCCTGAGTGTGCGGCATTATTAATGAGAAAGACTTGGTTTAAACCAAACAGCGCGCTCATCTCATCTGGATATGATAAAATCCAGATTTGCCGCTCATGACACGGCTCCAGTTTGTGTTGATTGTCCTGTGTCTACAGATTTGGTAAGTGTGTGTGTTCAGTGCCCTTTGTTTGTTCATTCAGACGACAAAGTTAGTTCGTATTGTCAACAATGCTCTTTCAGTTTTTAAAGACATACCTTAGTCAAAATGATTTAGTTACTAAGTTTACAGTATGTTAATCACCACAATATTATAGTACAATATTATAGACTGAAAGATCCTCTGTAAATGCTGCTCTCCGAGTGTAAACATGTAAACACTTCAATCAAACTATTACTGTCGTGTAGAATTTTTAGAAGTTACCATGAAATGTTCCTGAATAAAAAGTGAGTGCCAAACTGCAGTTAAAGTCGACAAATTAATAATTTGGCAAATAATTTGATTACTGATGTCCATGTAAACGGTCACGGTCTTTCTCCCCTGCGTCTGTGTTTTTGTTTTGCCTGTGAAAATCAGCGCGTGCCCAAATGGAAACTCCCGTCTTTGCAAATTCTTCCCTCACCTGACACTACCAGAGCTGGACACGCCCACTTTCCTGACACCACAAACTAGAGGTGTGGAAGACTATGACGGATTAGCAGTTTTACTGGGTTTGTTCTTCATGTTTCAACACAAAAAAAACATTATTTTGATTTAACATGAAGTAAACAACCCTTATAGTCTGGGTGGTGGGAGCAAAATAGGCTAAAGATATAAATATTGGTACACGCGCTGCAAGAGCAACCAAAAACAAACATACGCCATACTGTAGCTCCTCAAACCGGAAGTCATACGATCATGCATTTTGAATATGAATCATGCAATTTGTTTAATCGTATTGTACGACACATTGAGTAAATTCTTCATTTCCATCCAAGTTTTCCACAGTGCAGAAATCATAGGGCCCTAATCACGTAAGGTGATCAAGCTTATAGACATTTACCTGTCTCGTGGAACATTCACGGCCGTCATTGTGTCTGTCTGGCAGATCTGTCACCGATAACTTTCAGAATATGGCATCAAATCTGAAATTACAAAAAAAAAAGTCACAAAAAAATAAACATTAATGACGCTGAAGCACAAAACAACAGGTCTAACAGGCCATTCACACGGGGCGTCAGCGTCAACGCTTCCCATTCACTTTGAATGGGTGATGTCAAGCGCTACCGAACTGAATTGTGGGTCCGTCGGCACTGCTTCAGTGGCGTGGCTTGCTGCAAAAGTTGGGACTTTCTCAACTTTAAGCACCAACGGAAGCGTCAGCCAATCAGATCACTGTATGCAAATACACCAGCTCAGACAGTAGCCGATTGCTGACTAATTTCATTGGCTCACGCTGCTTTGACGATCATGTCAGCCCAAACATCAGACATGCCCTCTGTAAAGTGTTGATGCTGAAGCCTGAAGTTACTGACATCAATAAGACTATCATAAGACATGCTTTTATGCGCTTTTAGAGGCTCCAAAATAAACTATTCAATACCAACATGTGTTCACCTGACAAAGTCATACATACTGAACATAGCTTAGGGGTTGGGCTGTGCGATTAAAAGAAATCGTATCGAAATAGCAATTTAAACATGCACGATTTCTAAGTCGCCTTACAGCACAATTTTCCCACAGTATACCAGTTCAACCAATCATAACGCAGCACGCCTAAACAGAACGCGAAAACAGGAGACTGAGCTTAATGACAAATAGCCTGCATAAACTGAGATGATGAGTTCAGCACAGGAGGACTTGGTGCCAAAAAACAAGTCAAGATCTGTTGTGTGGTATTACTTTGCATACAGGAAGGCTGATGTATCGCAGGATCAGGTAATTCATAAGACCTTTCAGTCACATATCGCATCTAAAAGCATGTGGAAAGCATGAGGCTTCACAACGCGCTTTGCGCTCACGCTCTTTTGTCATTGCTCGGTACCCATCAACTGTTTTCTCAGAAGATGACAAACTAACAAAACATTGTTGCAGTTCCAATACAAGTTTCGTTTATGGAGAAAATGAATAAGCACTGCAGTGTTTGTGTGTTGTGTTTGTCTGAAATAATTAGTCTACTGAAATGTGTATATTCCATAGTATGAAGCTGATCGCTCAGTTCTTGTTATGTGACTCGCAGTGTGCTGGCAGCATTCTGAAAGTAGATATGTTTTCAACTGTGTGCGCATGGAATATGCATGTGCGTCACTTCCAATAAGGGTGCAAGACGCGCGCCTCCATTGGAAAAACGACCTTGTGCATGCAAAAGACGCGATATGTGAACAGCCTATTACACAAAGGCCTATGATCTATGCATGGCAAAAAAAATAAAATAAAACTGGACATACAATAAACGCAACAACCTCTGACGTGGTCCAACAGAACATCAAAGCCTTACTTGTGTTTGACGGCGCGCATGCACACGTCTATTTATTTGTTTTGCCATAGATCTGTTCTACAAACTATTTATAACACATTTACTACATGATTTTAATTTTATTTTTTGCCTTATGTCTGTTTTAGAGACGTTACCCGTCTTTGATAAAGATCTAATTATTTTTCTTTGGAAATGTTTCAGATGCACAATGTAAAACATTTGTGTGTGGAGAAAATTGTGACTAAAATCGAAATTGCTAAATTGTTCAAGAAAATCGTGATGGGTTTCTTTTGGCCATATCACACAGCCCTACTTAAGGGTAGGTAAATAAATGGGGAAATTTGGGTAAACCATTTTATTAATGATATTTAGACATTTATAAGAGAAACTAAAATGTACAAATACCTTTCGAAATCTCCAGATCTCTATAAGCCTCAGTGTTTACTAAATAAATACCCTTTTTAGTTCAGAAATGTGATCATGAAATGGATATTCTGGCAGTATTAACAAAAACATACTGAAATATCCAAACAAACATTTTAATGTCATTCTTACATGTGCTTGCAATTAGCCTAAATCTCTAAAACAATATTTTGAATACATTTCATATTATGCTTTATTAACACTTGGGTGTAGAGTTCGTAAAGGCAACATGAAATTAATTTCCTGAGCTAAAGCAAAGCCCTAAAGGAACAAATCGTAAAAGTCTTTGCACACAAGAAAGAACGAATTATTGATTTATTCTGTGATCTTTTGAGAATACAGATATATGAAGTGAATGAGAAAGTAATGAACTCCAGAAATGAAAGCTTCAAAATTCTTACAAGTGAACTAGAATTTTCTAGTTTACTTGTATAGATCTCTATGCAATTCAATGTTTGGAAATGGATTCCTTAATTTTGTACTAAACAAGAGCAAATAAATCCCTGTAACAAAGCACTGTAACTTGTTTTAGATAAACTGTTTGCAAACCAAAAGGATGAGAGACTGATGTTGGTTTATTCCATCTTTATAGAGCATAACAAAGCTTTGTGTATGCATGTATGAAGCAATCTGCTTGATTTTTGCGTTTTACTTTGTATAAACAAATAAAAAGCATGTCTTTCTGACAACAATAGTCTTGAAAAGATGTTTAAAACCATACTGATACTAATACAGCATCCTGTTTCATAAAGCACTTTCTGCAGTCCAATAAAACACACTCAAGTGCTCTTCATTCAAACAACTGTCAGAGTATACAAAACAGACTCTTAGCTAAAAGAATTAGAAAAAGTCAGAGCATGAACCCATCACCATATAATAAATATGGTATTTCATATTATATTATCAGTTTTACAAATCATGCAGTTTTATATTTAATGTTATAGTTGCTTATCATAATGTGTTGTATCATTGTTTTAAAAAATCTGTCAAGTAAAAAGTTTATAAATCAGGGGTGACCAAGACCAGCCCTGTTCCTGGAGATCTACCTTCTTGCAGATTTCAGTTGCAACCCATATCAAACACGCTAAATAATTGGTTCATGCGTGTTTGATCATGGTTGGAGATGAAATCTGTAGGAAGGTAGATCTCCAGAACACAGGGTTAAGCATCCCTGCTCTAAATTATTTAAATATTTAGGGCAATATGATCTGTTATTTTCCTAATTAAATAAAATAACATGCTTTCTCTTTCATGCTATTTCTGGAAATGTATATAAATTTTTTATGCAGTTTTAGAAATGTTTCAGTTTATGGTAAAAGGTTTAATTCATAAAATAAACCTTAATAAACAAGGTGCATACATGCAAAGAAAACTCATCAATATTTTTAGTGCATTTAAATCCTCTCTTTGAACAAACGTTTAATCCAGCAATGCAATTTCAGTGTTTCCCCTAGGTTTACAGTTTTGGAGGGGCGGGATTGGGGCTGCTGCGCGATGCGGCCCAACGCAACATGGCTGTTTAGACTCACACTAACACAAGGAGTCATGGTCTTTAATGACAGCAGTAAATAACTGAACAACTATTTGAACTGTACAACCATTTGTAAATTATAAATCAACATTTATTTTATATATTTTTTATTGACAAACTGCAGCTTTGGTCTCTTCAATCTTTATGGGCTTCTGGAAGAACATTTCCTGAGCCTCTTAGTATGGAAAGTCAGAAATGTCTGGCCCATTTAAGACATTAATTAAACATGTCTCTTAAAATTTTTAAGATGTGACCATGTCATGGCCAGAAGCAGCTTTACAGATAATGATTCATCCATTCATTTTATTTCAGCTTAGTGCCTTATTTATCAGGGGTCACCACAGCGGAATGAACCGCCACAGAAAAATTCCAAACAATACAATTTGGAAACATTGCTAATGATGAAAGATAAAAATTAGTTAAAATGCACATCTATAAAGCTAATACTTGTTTACTAAAAGGAAATAGGCCCATAAACTACTTCTTAAAGCAATAAGTGTATTACAATAAGTTATATTATTAAATATTTATGCTAAAAAAGTTTTATTTAATAATTCCAGCCAGCTTTTAGTGAACTTGTAATATTGTCAAAAACAGAACTTTCAGATGTTATATGTAAAAAAAGGCTTAAATACATGCAGGACCATTCCAATACTGCTCTATTCATTTAACCTATCAAATGTAATGTTTAGACCATTACTATGGCTCTTGCGATCTGTTCACTTGCTCATTCGCTCTAGTCTACATGATTTCCGGGTATTTTAATTCATTTTGGGGGTTCACGGAGTCGGTATGAATTTGCGTAAGACACGCAGAGCCTCCGGGAGAGGTCATAACTGGACACTAGATAGATGAGATAGCTCCTCTCGCATCAAAGATCACAGCATGGGATGTGCTCGACGCATCTGAAGAGCGGGGAGGGATGTGGGATGTATTTGAGGACCGGGCGGGAGACGCGCGATTTTGGGGAGATTATCATTCATTTGCGGGCATCTGGGAGTCATTTGCGGGAGACACCCGGAACTTCCAGAAGACTTGGGATGTCTGCATCTGTATATATTTTAGCTGCAGTGATGCGAGCGCAGAACAGAAATGACATGCTGTTGTGTAAATAAGATATTACATAGGCTACTTAGCTTGTTTATTAAAAAAGTTGTGATCTGGCGCTATATAGATAATACAATTAACGTGACTTCAAGGGGGCGGGTACAGCCGTTGGGAGGGCGGGGTGCCCCCCTTATATAACGGTAGGGGAAACACTGAATTCTGTATGCATTTTAGTATGGTTGTATAACCAAACAAGTTCTCAGTGTTGGGCAGTGGCGTCGCTACAAGTAGTGACACTACTAGCTTAACTACATTTCTCAGTAGCGTGGTGGTAGCGTCGCTGCTTTCTAAATCAAATAGCTTTTCAGTAGCGAAGCAATTACTTTAAGCAAGTAGCGCAGTCATGCCCACACAAGTTACATTTACCAATCGCAGATTATTAAGTGGTGCCACTGCCATTCACAAAGCTATGAAGACGATTCTCTGGATGAAAAGTAAATCCATGATAGCAAGCATGGCGAATTCTTCTTCGTGTTTTGCGGTGGTCGAAAAACTTTTGGTTATTTACTGCCACCTCTCGCTCCAGTCGGTGACGTCACCAATCATTTGGTTGACACGAGAAATTTAATTATTAAGAGTAATTATTTATTTCTGAAGCAGGACCATACCTTGAAGTACATGTCTTAAAGTTAATTCTGATGCTGTGCTCTTGTTAGAGTTGAATTGGTTTTCATTTATTTACAGTTTGTTCTGCCAAATGTGCCCAAGTGCACTTACATGGAAAAAAAATAATAGTAGTTTAACGTAAATACAGTATTTAAAATACTATAGTGTTTTTTGAATAATATTACAGGGAACTAATTAAATTAATCAGCTGTGGTGTTTTTATAGTTGCAAAACAACAACTATAGTTTTGTTGTTTGGTTTTTGTTGTAAAATTTGTTTCTGTTTGAAACAGCACATTAATTGCAGAAAATAACTGAAATTAACAATTAGGTTTCATTGGCAGCTTTATCGATTACGAAGACAGAACTGACTTGGATTGAAATCGCTTCGATTTAAAAATTAATAGAAATGTATTTTAAAAAAGCTTTGACGTAGCCAAGCTACTTTTGCCACGTAGCATTTAGCTTAGCTTGCTACATTCCCAGGGGGTAGCTTTTAGTGTAGCAATCTACATTTTAAGTAGAGTAACTAATAGCTTAGCTCACTACATTTTCCAAATAGCTTGCCCACCAGTGCTAGTGCATCGTTCAAACAGTAACATCAATGTGATTTCCACACAACCACTTGACAAAATCAATCTGACTTGACCAAATCGTGTTAGAAGTACTGGAAATCTCAATCATGCCAAGAGAATCTGACTGACCTTTTGTGAACGCGTATACGATCATCTTTTATCAATACGTCCATGCTTTCATAAGGCACCAACATAAATCATATCACCACTTCAACCAGGTCAAGATAACCTCTGTAAAGCAGACTGATGTGCAGCTTTAGAAACTCAATGTTACCCTTCAAAGTTTCAAGGGAGTTATTAATTTAGCGGAAGAAAAAAAAAAACATGGCATGGTTAGCTGATAATGGCTGAAAGCAAATGAGGCATTTTCACCTTGAGCAGAATTATCTGAAGTAGAGTTGGCAACCGTAAAAGACTGAGGAACTCCAGGAATGAACAGAAAGCTATTGTGACATGCCAACATGACTTGAAGTGAATGAAACGAATGAAGACATAAGACAATTGAATAAATGTTTCTTAAAATAAAATACATTGTGTTCAAAAGAGAAAAAGTTAGTTTTTTTACCCAGACATTTATATATTACAAGAATTATATTTAATATTTTAGACAGATTTTACATCCATAACCAAGCTTGGTCCTCATAAATGCAGAAATGTCAAAAAAAAATGAAAATAAAAAATAATATGAAAAAAATAATAAATAATAAAAATAATGGATTAGCATAGTTTCTTTTGGGTTGTGCAGTTTAATTCACAGGATTTCTACAAAGTATGTTTTATGCTGTAAACCTGCAGACTTTTTGGTCAAGTTCATAACGCATTAGGGTTGGGTTGATAGACAAGGCCATCGTCCATCACTGATAGACATCACGATGCTGAGTCGGCATCGCGATCTTCCACCCCACCCTGTCGCAGCAGCAACCCACTCGCAAAAAATACACAATTAGGCCCCGTTTACACTAATACCGCTAAGATTTAAAATGCCATTTTAGAACAAAAACGATCCACGTCCACACTAACGCTTCATCTAGCATTTCTAAAAAGCCCTTCTTCCACACTATACTGCTGAAAACGCACATCATGTGACCACACACACACAGGCATGTGCTGCAGTGTATGTGCACGTCTGAGCTCCAGCTGTCAGCGGATGACTCTTCGGTCTTTTGAATCTATCAGGTAACATGTCTCAGCGTCAGTACACTGCTTCAATCTTTCGCTTTCTCGCTTGCACTTGGCCATTTCAGCAAAAACCTCAGATACTGTTGGTTGGTTCCTGTTGGTTGTGCACTTTTACCAATCAAGTTTGTCGACACCATTATGACAACACAGATCACTCTGCCTATTAATGCCAGAGTCCAGCGGAAAAAGTGATTGACAGGTGGTAATTTGTCTGTAACATTTCTTTATTTATTTATGATTTAGTTATGGGTAAAACAAAGACCATGCGGGTCAGGTAGTTGAAACAGTAAGCTACAAATAATTAATTCATTATGGATTAAATAATTATTCACAATTAATTCACCGCCGCTAACAACGACGATGCCATCATCCATCGCGATGTTTCACATTAGACATCGTATGATGCCAAATTGTTTGACATCGCCCAACCCTATAACGCATGTTTATTTTTCTCATTTAATATATAAAATGTTTACAGATTGATATTTTTCTAATCCCAAAACTCTGCGGTTAGTAGTTTTGAAAATATAAACAGATGTTTCAATATAATGTTGACATATACTTTCTATATGAATTTATGTTAAGTTTTTACTGCAAATGTCATATTCGTAACGCTGGAATTGCTCTAACACTTCAGACGCAGCTTCAGAATCAAGAAACAGTTTTATCATGAATTTGAATCCTTTTAAGAATACAGTATAAACCATTAAAAAATATAGCATTTTTCCTCAAAATCTTGTTACGACATGTATTTTTGCCACTTTTAATCAATGCTGAATCTATACTGAAAAAGTAAAATAAATTATAGAGTAATTCCAGCGTTATAAATGTGACATTTGCAGTAAAAACTCAACATAAATTCAAATAAAAAGTATAAAATGTTTAAACAGTACCATCTATTTATATTTTACAAATCTACTGACTACATAGTTATAAGAAAAATATTAATCTGTAAACATGTTTTGTACTTTAAATGAGGAAAATAAACATGCGTATGGATGTGACGAAAAAAGTCTGAGTTTACAGTATACAACATGCTTAGTAGAAATTCTGTCAATTAAACTGCACAACCCCCAAAAATTATGCTTATCAACAGGATAAGAGTTGGCTCTTCATAAAGCAAACATGATTGACTTTATTTTATATATTTTTGCATTTATGAGGAAAAAGCTTCGTTATGCATGTGATCAATGTGAAATTGCCATTTGTGTGACTTTAGTAATTAAAATTAAATTGTTCGAAAACATTAACAGATACATTTGAGTATGTCTAAAGTACTGTAAAATACTTACACAAAAAAACATAGAAACTGTTTCGGTATTTTGTTGAAAACTTGAACAAGGTTGACATTTGCATGGAATTGGCCTATAATTTAACCCCAAACCTTTGAATGGTTTTGTATATTTTAAATAGACAAACAAGCCTTTGTGTGACAATAAAAGCAAAGTTAATCCAAAAACCCCACTTCCCCACTTTAAACCTTTATGGGTTTTTTTTCTCTTGTGGAACACAAAAGGTATCCTGGCTGCTTGTACCATTCACTACCATAATCAAAAAAACAAAAAAATACAATGGAAGTAAATGGAAACCATCAGTCAACATTCTTCAGAATATTTGCTTTACATACAGAAATACAAGTAGGTTTTGAACAAGAGAAAGATGAGTAAATTATTCATTTTCTGGGCGAACTATCCCTTCAAGTTCATATTTATTTTTTGCTACAATGTTTAACAGACATTCATCTTTATTTATTCAAAGCCTTGAAAGCTCAAGAACATCCAGTACATTTTCCCCAAGTCCTTGTCAATAACATTTACGATCAACAATTACTTCCAGAACAGCTCATGCATCAAATTTGATGTCATCCAAACTTCCCATTTAAGCCAATGTGCAGAGTCATAACTGCACTCCACAAATTAATCCCTGCAGCCAACAATCACTATATTCCCCCAATTTGGTCCACCTTTGACCAGTTTCCCATAGTGTCCTCTAGCAAGGCTTCCTGGGACTTTGCATGTAAAAGGTCCCTCAGTGGATCCACATTTCACAACAAAGCTGCAGGTCCTGAAATAGTCTGTCTGCTGGGGTGATCCAAAACTGAAACCCGAGATCATCTCCAGCGCATCCAAGGACAAGCTCAAAACAGATTTCTGCTCAAGAGGCCCTGCAAAAACCAACTGTAGCAGCCCATAGCTATTTTCCAATTCAAAGATGCAATGCAAAGATGCATAAATCATTTGCGAATAAAGCACTGTTTCTATACAGTGAGTCAAAAGGAGCTAAATCGTCACTTCCTGGCAAATATCAAAAGGAAAAATTGAATTTACTGAGGTAGGAGAAACCCTTGTGGAACATTTTTCTTACATAATAAATGAGTTGCACTTTAGAAGACGAAATGCAATGAACGTGCAGTGGCTTTTGGAGGCGTGATACAATCTTTGGGAGCACAGATGCTCAATGTTCTGGAAGTAATTATAATATAATAATAATAATAATAATAATAATAACAACAATATTAATAAATATTAATAAATATAAAAAATATTAATAAAAAATATATAAATCAATCATAATACTGAACCACTGTGATGACAGACTTTGAACCATTTTATGACCAAAACAACAGTTCAGTAGAGCTGTACAATAATTCAATATCGATATAGATTGCGATCGGAAGGTATAGATATAGTTTATGAGTTTTATTTATTTGATGGTTTATTTGTGCTTCTTTTGCATTGCTTTGTTTGTATGAAAGCTAAATACAAATAAAAGGAAAATTTATTGTAATATTTTTATTTCTAAAATACATAATTTTATAGGAGGAGGTTTTATAGTAACCCTGGCTCATTCTGAAAACGTACCACTATATATATATATATATATTTATATATATATATTTCTGGAGAGCACCAAATACGACCCAGGAGCTACGGGGGTTTTTTTTCACGAATTGACCAGAGGCCACTGTGTATGCTTTTTGAAATCTCAAATGTCTCGAGTGCTATTTGCGCCTGCTGTTCCTGCGTAAATCCACCAGAGGCCACTGTCGACTGACTGAATGACAGATTGACCAATCGAATGATCCACCCTCCTCCTCTAAATCCAACCATTAGTGTTTTCAAAAGCACCGATTGACCCGCCCTCCCACTTTCCTAAACCCAACTGACAGTTTTAAAAAGCAATCCAGAAAAAGAAAAGCCCTCGAGGCAGCCTGATTTTTACCACATTTTCAGATTTTACCACATTCTCACCCTGTTATTTACTTGTTTATTTTTTGGCTTTTGTTTTTGTACTTTCCGCTTTTTGGAACTGTTTCTCGCCAGACTCGAACCCCATCATCATGGTCAACTTCTCTCTGCGTCTCAAGTCCGCCGATGTACATGGCAAGCTACTAGACAAACTGGTAACATCGTTCTTTTAAAGACTAAATGCAGCCATACGTACCTCAGGCTATATAATTCATGCTCTCTAGAAGTGTATATAGGGCTACGTTTTCAGAATGTTTTATAAACCTCGCCAATTCGTTTGTAAAGACGTAATTGGAATTCTTGGTAGAGGCTGAGGCTTTTTTTAAATTATATAAATGTCGAAATTATATCATATCGACCGAAATTAGGAAATATTTCATGATATAAATTAACCATATCGCCCAGCCCTACATTTCAGATGTTTTACAATGTGCTCGCTCCGCCAGTTTCTCCATTAATGCCGTACCATCACATGATCACATGATAAAACAAAGTCGCATGACCTTAATGCACATGCAAGAATTTATTTAGTAAATGTGCTTCCATTGTAGTTTATCCACATTTTATCTTACTCAATTGTGCCATGCACATACGTTTTTTTGTTAATAGAACCAAAATGTCATTAAATTAGTTTACAGCACTCCAGCACTTAACTAATTTTTTTTTCAAAGAAATATTTTTCAATTCATTCACATTTCAATTCACTAAAATCTTTTATGTAAAAGAAAATGAAAAAGATGAATTGAATAACGTTTCCAATCATATGGACTTGATTAAATTTTCTATTTTGTTATGAACCTCACAAACATGCATAATCTCAAATCAAAGCCTCCAAAAATGCTTTAGAAGAGATGGTTGCAAAAAATTATTAGTTTAGTTTACAGAGTAGTTGCCACCGTTTACGGTTTTGTTTCTACATTTGTGTTTGGTTAGTTGGTTTGATGGGTTGAGGGTTTAGTAAGATTGTTTTGTTTATTTCTTAGTTTTGGCAACACTCCTGTCTTTTGCTTGATTTTAATTAATAATTATTTACGTTCTAAATTCCTCCATTCACCATTTAAAACAATTGTTTAATAAATGGGGTGACTTGGTGGCTCAGTGGTTAGCACTGTCGCCTCATAGCAAGAAGGTCACTGGTTCAAGTCCCAGCGGAGTCAGTTAGCATTTCTGTGTGGACTTTGCATGTTCTCCTCGTGTTTGCGTGGGTTTTCTCTGGGTGCTCTGGTTTGCCCCATAGTCCAAACGTGCTCTATAGGTGAACTGAATAAACTAATAGTGTATGTGTGTGAATGAGTGTGTATGGATGTTTCCCAGTACTGGGTTGTCACTGGAAGGGCATGCCCTGTATAAAACATATGCCGGAATAGTTGGCGGCTCACTCCGCTGTGGCAACTCCTGATGATTAATGGGACTAAGTCGAAGGAAAATGAATAAATGAAATGAATGTTTAATAAATCACTGTTCTTTGTGTCATATAAACTTTGTTGTGGTTTCTCTTAATTTCGTCCAGCACCAGCAAACTCACTTTATGACTCTTAAGAAAGCATTTTAGTAGTTTGTAATGGGCTCAGAACTCAAAACCTGACTAAACATTACAATCACTACTATAAGCAGCACTATAAATATGTATAATCACACTCAAATCCCTTTGTAAGGCTTGCCGCCCAACAATGCCCAGTTTTTACCCCATGGTTTTAGCTTCGTCACAAAAGAACAGCAGGCTATGATTACATGTACTCTGCTTGACTCATTTTAAAGTGTTGTGAGGCAGCTGGACGGCAGGCCTGATATTTTTCACCAGTAAGAATCTCAAGGCCATTTCATTTGTCCTCTATTCTCATTCTCTAGGAAACTTTACGAAAGCTGAAAATACGCAAGTTTAAATTTCCTCCATATTACCGAAAGCAAAAAACAGATTGAAATAAACACTTCAACACGTTGTTTATTTGTACCACATTTCGTGCAAAAGCAACGCTCTATAAAACCACACGAATCTCCTGAAATCCACAGCCCTATCATTTGCTTGAGTCTACATTTAACACCTAGCACAACACATTTTACTTCCTTAATGTGAGGCAGTTTAGAGTTAGATCAAAGATCAAATATGAGTGTCATTAAAAAATGTGAGTGTTGGAAGTGATGTCAGTGTTATCAATAGTGAAAATATGGCAATTTCTGTGTTAATGCTATGGTGCTGTGCAATTAATCAATGGCAATTGTCATGCACATTGTCAAAATTGATTTAATCGTAATGATTGTGACGTTGAGGTAATCGTTCTGTGATAACGACAGCTGTTTGCCTAGATTCTCAGAAAGCTTTGACTGTGTGGTAAATGCAGCTGCATCAGAAAGAATGTGAAAAATACCACATATAATAACATGTTTTTACTCCAAACTCGCTTCATAACTTTACTGGAGTGTTTCAAATAAATCCTCCTGTAAGAAAAGTCTGTAGTCTTGTTATGATTCAGTTAAAGTTGTCTGTTATGCACTTAAGTCGTGATGTATGGAGAACTGTTTCCGAGTCCAAGCAGCTACTCGTTTGAATTGGGAAAAATATTTGTTTATGACCACTTTTTAGTCATATCACACATTGAATTGATTTTTGTTTAAAATCACAGTGTACACAACAGTCTTGCTGAATTAAAGACACCAATATTAACAATTTATAAAAAAATGAATCAATTTTTGGCCATCGGATATTAGGCATGGATTAGGGATGCTAAAAAAAATGATTCCCTATTTACCGAAAGGGTGCATTTTAACTAATAAACAGTTAAATTATTATTATTTTAGATATTTTTTAAAAGTTTGGCTGCATAAGGAGCCGAGCACAGCAAACGCGCTTTTTGCATTGAGATGAACATCTTTTGAATGGTTTTAAAACAGCCGCGAGTGTTTTGCGCGCTGCTTATGCGCCCTGCACACCTCGTGTTTTTGCTGTTGCGTGCTCGCAGTTGAAATAAACTGAGTCAACCCTGAGTGGAAAAAGCGCGTTACGTCAGTGGCATCTTTTTCATTCTTCAATCAAATGAAAGCAGAGGCAGGGTTTTGGCTGACGTGACAGCAGTGCTTGTGTTGTCAAAATGATGGAGGAGAGGATGATGGAGACTAGAGACTAGGAGAGACTAGCAGTATGTTTTCAAGTTATCCAGAGCTGTATTACTTTACAAATCTTGAATATCTCAATATTATTATTATTACAATTATAACAACACTCGCGCACAATACGCAGCTGATTTAGTCGTTTCCTAGTGACATAAAACAGCACCTACTTCTTTTTTTTCTTGTCAACAAAAAGGCAGTGTGGTGTGCCTTGCATTATTGAAAAGGAAAGGCGCATTTGGTGTGATGGACACCTAAATGTGCAACACGTATTTGTTAACTCGCGGGACGGTAACGCGTGCAACAACACGTGCCTACAGACATATTTTGCCAAAGAAGCTAAATAAAAGAGTATTACTGGTCACAGTTTGAAACCGAAAAGTTGATGCCAAACCAGTGCTGATGCTGATAACCTCTGTCCTGTGATTAACCGAAATGAGCATCCCTAGCATGGATATACATTGCGATTGTGTTTTTTAAAAGCATTAAATCGCTTTGTAAACATTTATCATTACTAGGCCCACACTAAATCTGCGCTAGCAGAAATCCGCAGATTTTGCCCATCATCAAGTATATTTATTTACTTGCGCAAAGTTATATTTATTCAGCTTTTAAAATGAATTTCAGTAATATTATGGACTAATATGAAAATGCTCATATGATTTATTTACAATAGTTTATAAAGTAATTTTAGAAAATATATAAGAGACTTTATTATTATTATTGCTTTGTTTACCAATTAAGTCGATCTAATTGGATTTGCATTCTAAACATTAAAAGTTAAAAAGGTATTATTTTTTATTTTATATATTACGTTTTTAGTTACGACACTCCCAAAATTATTCTGTATAAACCCACCGAATAATTTACAAAATTCTGCGCAGAAATACCAAAGAATGTCTGCACATTCTGTCTGACCCTAATCATTAACACTTGTTGTGTCTCCCCCATACAGTTTGATATAGTGCTTGGACCTGAAAGGCGCTTCGCATGATGTCATGCTTAACAAGCGGATAGGGATTTTATATAGAAGATTCTTCTTTGTGAAGTATTTGGAGTTTCTGCACTAGAGCGCCCACTGGCCTTCAGAGCACATTTAAAACTGATCACAGATGTGCATGATAATCACAGCCTTAGATTAATCGTATTGGTGATTTCAAATTGATCAATCAGCCAGCCATAGTTATTACACTCTAATAGAAAAAAAATTACATTGACAGATTTTATTGTAGAGATGTAACGTAAAACAGTAACATATGAAACAGATGTAAACATATGAAAGTTTCTTATGATTATAGTTAGGGCTGCACAATATATCGTTTGAGCATCAATATTATAATGTGAATATTGCCGATTTACACGTTGCTGGACGAGTAATGTGAAGTCAGGACAATAGTTGGCCAGGTAGTTCAGAACACATGAGAATTTTGGAGTCTTTTCTATTTAACCATAATAAAGTAAACGTTTATGAATTGCATGCATCTTTAAGGCCTGTGTAAACATTTGAAGTGAGTTTAAAGCAGATCTAACAAAGATTAATTGCATTGAATTATTTATACAATGCAAACTACACAGCTTTATTGTACATTCAATTATTTTTTTCTGTTATTGAAAACTGTTAGGTTGCTTTACTTGTATATTTGCTCTATTCTTGTAATTTATTATCTATTATGCAAATGAGCCCCCTATAAAATTAATCCAATCAATTAAAAAAAGAAATCTCAATAGAGCTATTCAAGTTATTTTGTGAATTATGGCAATATAAATTGCAAAAATCTAAATATCACAATGTAAGTCATTTACAATGTCGTACAGCCCTAATTACAGTAACCAAATGTATCATGGCTACAAAAAGTCACAAAACTTAAGGCAATCCACCAAGTTTTGTAGCCAAAACGAACAAACAACAAAAAAAGTTTGCATCTTTTTGCAATTTAATGGCAAACAGCATAAACAAGGATCTGTGCATTTGTTTACTTATGTTTGTATAATTAAATTTACATTTGGTGTTTTAGATTACACATTTGATTTTCTTAAGTTACAGTTTGTTAAATCTGCACTTGGAAAACCTCACGTTAATTTATGTTTACCTTGTTTTTTACAAAACTGAAAAAACTGCTTTATAAAAGCCAAAAAGGTTTGTGTGATTTGACAAAGTATCTAATTGTGAGTTTTCTGAATGATATTGCAATTAGATTTGTGATTTAATTTAAAGCTTGATCTTTGTATTCGCAATAACACGCAGCACACATTTTAAATGAAAGTACAACCAATTTTAAATGTTTAAGGCCTATATAAATATATATTTATTAACTGTCTATATAAACATTCATTTCTATAACAGCAAATCTCAATTTTACAGGATTAGTAACCAATAATCAATCACAGTTTTTCAGTAAATGGAATTATTGACTAATCTTATTTTGACACATATTTTAGGAAAATATTTTTCAAAAACTCAATACACTCTGGGCAAATTGACTACCCTTTCATTATGTTGGTGACTGTTTTTGCCCCAGTGACTTCGATTATAATGACATTTTTTGATTGCAAAGTAATGACTTGATTGTTGGTGGTTTTCCCTGATGGGATTGGAAGAGGTAACATTTGTGATTTTTACTGTTGATCATCAGTTGCAATAAAAGAGCTTAGTTTCTGGCTTTTATTTGGAGTATAGTTTGTGTGTGTTTAATATAATATATAAGGCATGGGACGATAACCGTTTTCAAGGTATTGACCTTATTCTTTAATGCGGAAGTGCGCTCGTTTTTGCGATTGTATTAGAACTTCCGATTCAGTTGCCTATGGGAGAAATGATTAGGAATAATAAACGGCTGAAAACGGTCAAACTACTCGCTCTACAAACAAGTGTTTGCATGATTATACAGACAAAATAGAATAATATAATAAGAAAACCTCAGTTTGCAACATCATGGAGCATAACGGGCTGTTTTTAACCTCTAAAAATGAATGGAAGTAAATGAGACCGGAAGTATCCAGCCAAAACTATTCAAATGGTTGCGCCCGCTCGTACGCGGAGAATAAGGTGAATACCGCGGTTTGGAAAAGTCAAGGTTTTTATACCGCCACATTTTCTCTAATACCGTTCCTAAGGTATGTGTAATATTTTATAATTTTTTTTAACAACAGCATCTCCAGCAGAAAAGATATCCAAAGATGCCATTTTAAATTGTAAATAAATCTGTGTTTTTAAAACTAATGAAGACAGCAGACATCAATGATTCATTTTCATTATTTGGCCTGGCACGTTTATTGCTCCAAAATATTAAAAATGTTTCTCAAAATAAAATATATTGTGTTCAAAGAGGAAACAAACTTTTAGTTTCTTACATAGACATTTAAAAAGAATATATTTTAGAGCAGTAATCACAATACCGTGATATTTTTATCCAAGGTTATCATACCTACAGAATCTTATACCGACCCATGCCTAAATAATATATATAAGATATATACAAGATAATCTAATGCACTTACCTTAATGCACATCCAGATGTTTATCGCCTTTTTCTTTTCTCATATTTAATTTTGTGTTGTCACTTTATGTACACTGTAAACTTCTGTAGCCAAAACAAATTCCTTGTGTGAAGCACACTTAGCAATAAAACTGATTCTGATCAAAATAAGCAGCTCAGCTCTCAGAACGTAGTAAGTGCATGCACACACAATATAATCTACTGTTTTACTGTTTGCACTTACCTTGATATGTCTGAGAAAATCAAAATAAGCATTTCAGCTCTCAGAACGTACGTAGTAAGTGTATGCACACACAATATAATCTGCTGTTTTACTCCATAGAACCCTATATAAAAGCCAGAATCATTTTTGCACAGGCTTATCTAAAAGGGTAATGGTGCCAACTGATGATCAATAGTAAAAATGACACATTTTACCTCTTACCAACAGGGAAACCCACAACAATCAAGAATGCATGATTATATGGTGCCATGGCTTTGCAATCAAAAAATGTCATTATAATGAAAGTCAATGGGGCAAAAACAGCCCCAACAACATAATAAAGGGGTAGTCAATTTGAACAGTACACAAGGGTTGATAATCATGAAAAGTTTAAACACTATTATTAATCTCTAAATACCTAAAATAACAAATGGCATCTGTAGATAAATATGCCAGTTTTTTTGCCAACCTTATATTTTCACACAGCTGAAACACCACTCAGGAAACCAATCTAATTTTTCAATCTGACCAAAGTTGCATGACATGCACGCACGCCACATGAGTTGCATTAATCTGCCGGCTATAGTACTGAGAGCTCACTGTCTCGGTCTATGATACATCTCACATGAATCTCATTTGAAGTGCATGGCCTACATCTACTGTCCAAACGACCCACAACATGACAAAAAGCAAGACTGTCATTAACTATTGTGTAAATGAAATTTCACTAGTCTCAAAAAAGCATATGGTTTAATAAAAGTAAATACTTTGACATTTTAAGACTGAGCTAGCATAAACATGACCTCAAAGTTGATGGACATGGACTAACAGTCAATAACTTATTTTAGTTTCACGGGTCATTGCATAAATCTTCAGTATCATTAGTTGCATAGATTTTTTTGTTATTTATCTATACACAAAATGGACACGAGAAAATGATTGGGAAAATGGTTGTGTTTTGGGTTTTATATTTTGGTTTCAATAGCCATTGCAAACATACTTGGGATTATTTGCTGCATTGATTTTTGGTGATTTATCTACATGAAAATGGAGGAGATTGAAAAACAGAATACAAGTTGCATTTCATCTTTTGGTTTCATTGCAAACATCTTTGGGATTATTTGCTGCATTGATTTTTATGATTTATCTATACACATATGAGCATATGAGTTGCATTTGAGTTGCATTTCATATTTTGAGTTGCATATGAGTTGCATTTCATATTTTGGTTTCAATAGGCATTGCAATCATCTTTGGGGAAATTTGCTGCATTGAATTTTTTAGTTATTTATATATATATATATATATATATATATATATATATATATATATATATACATACACACACATATACACACACACAAAATGTAGATATACACACAAAAAAGTTGCATTTCATCTTTTGGTTTCATTGCAAACATCTTTGGGATCATTTGCTGCATTGATTTTTAATGATTTGTCTGCATGCAAAATGGGGACTAAGATTGGAGAAAATATATCAACATAATATTATCAATCTTATGCTATAGTCCCTCCAAAAAAATTTACATTTTCTTTTAAAGTTGCATTGAAAAAGAAATTTAACAATGTTGGAAATTGACCCAATATTATTTTCTGTCAATAATACTATTGATAAGTCACCAGTTTCCAACATTCTTCGAAATATGTTTTTGTATTCAACAGAAAAAGAAAATCTTAAAAGCTTGAAACCACCTTATGGTGAATAAATTATATTTTTTGGGTGAACATCAAATTTAATAATAGGTTAACTACCAGGCTAATTGTCTAAATATTTCTGGGGTTACTTTCTAAAATGTAAACAAAGCTTTTAGATCTTCTAGTAACCTAACCAGCTACATATTTATACTGTGTTCTTCTTAAAAAGAAATTAATAACATTTAAGTAAAATTAATACATAAAAAGACACGCGGAAACCATGCGATGCTAGATCAACGCGTGCTTACATCATGTCCCACTTTCAGAATTACGAGCGCCAAAAAACACTTGTCTAATAAAACTGTCAAAGATACAACGTGGACTATCAGTTAACCCGACTTTAGCATATACCAGAACACCAACCCAAGAACATTTCACTGAACGCATTTACACAACCCTAAAGTAATAAACCAGACATTCATTCTTCATTTGTTAGTGAATGGACGCGCAACACGTGCTAAGCATTAACACAAACAGTGAAGTAATACTTTCCTAGGCACATTAACCAGCTGTATTTGCTACACACACAGAGAAAATCTTCTTCATATCTCAATGTTAAACTAATAATATATTTCCAAAGTCAAGCGTGAATGAATTGGCGCTAAATTTAACCGACAACACACGGTGGAAATTTACGTCCTACACGTGGTTCAAAATACTAGTCGCGTTAAAAATATCACAGAACTCGATTGTTTATAGTTTAACAGTCATTTAAAGGCCGAGAGATAGCAATTAAAGTGTCCTTCAGATAATGTATATTTGGAGAAAGCTCCTACCGTCTTTCCTCGCGAGGAGAGTTGAAGAGACTGTGGTGTGGGTCTGCTCTGCTCTAACTACACACGAGGTCCCACACACGCACGCGCACGCACGCACACACACACACACACACACACACACACACACACACACATACACACACATACACACATAAACATAAATCATCACGGTGATGAAAAGGTACTCGTGAAGTTCACTAAAGTTTGGTAAAACTTAAAGTTTTCTTTTTCACCAAGAGCATAAACAAATACCGTTTTATAATTACTTGAGTTCAGAGAAAACACTTTAAATGTGAATAATTTTTGTCAGAATATAAAGGAAAAGCACCCACAAAAACGTTGTTGATTATTTAAAATGCAATAATATTTCTAAAACTGCAAATATATATTCTGAAAAACACTCAAAATTAATTAAATTTCAAAGAAATGTTATCAGGGTGGCTCAGTGTGGAGGAGTTTGCATGTTCTTCCCGTGTTGGCGTGGGTTTCCTCCGGCTGCTCTGGTTTCCCCCAAAGTCCAAACGCAATCGCTATAGGTGAATTGGGTAAGCTAAATTGGCCGTAGTGTGAATGAGTGTGTATGGATGTTTCCTAGTTCTGGGATGCAACTGGAAGGGCATCCGCTGTGTAAAACATATGCTGGATAAGTTGGTGGTTTATTCCACTGCGGTGACCCCTGATGAGAAAAGAACAAAGCCGAAGGAAAAGGAATGAATGAAGAAATGTTATCAGAACTTTGTAGAATAAAAAATTTTACTCAAAGACTATCCAAACTCCACACAGAAATGCCAACTGACCCAGCCAAGGCTCGAACCAGCAACCTTCTTGCTGTGAGGCGATCGTGCTACCCACCGTTGTTACATTCATTGGAACATTTTATTTGTAACGTTTTGTTTTTCTTGTTGTGATTGAAAAGTAATGTTTTTGGTAATTTTCTAAATACCAATTTTTTACAAGTTTTTACATTGAGTACAACTGCACATATACATACACTCACTTGCCACTTTATTAGGTACACCTGTCCAACTGCTCTTTAATAAAAATTTCTAAACAGCCAATCACGTGGCAGCAACTCCATGCATTTAGGCACGTAGACTTGATCAAGACGATCTGCTCATCAGAATGGATGAGAAAGGTGATTTAAGTGACCTTGAATGTGTCATGGTTGTTGGTGCCAGACGGGCTCGTCTGAGTATTTCAGAAACTGCAGATCTACTGGGATTTTTATGCACAACCATCTCTAAATTGGACAATAGAAGATAGGAAAAATGTTGGCTTGGTCTGATGATTCTCGATTTCTGTTGCGACATTCAGATGGTCGGGTCAGAATTTGGCATTAACAACATGAAAGCATGGATACATTCTGCCTTGTATCAACCGTTCAGGCTGGTGGTGGTGTAATGATGTGGGGGATATTTTCTTGGCACACTTTGAGTCCATCCATGACCACAGTGTACCCATCTTCTGATGGCTACTTCCAGCAGTATAACGCACCATGTCATAAAGTGTGAATCATCTCAGACTGGTTTCTTGAACATGACAATGAGTTCACTGTACTCAAATTGTCTCCACAGCCACCAGATCTCAATCCAATAGAGCACCTTTGGGATGTGGTGGAATGGGAGATTTACATCATGGATGTGCAGCCGACAAATCTGCAGCAACTGCGTGATGCGATCATGTCAATATGGACAAAATCTCTGAGGAATATTTCCAGTAACCTGTTGAAATTATGCCACGAAGGATCTTCGAGTTCTGAAGGCAAAAGGGGGTCCAACCTGGTACTAGTAACGTGTACCTAATAAAGTGGCCGGTGAGTGTACATAAAATACAAAATTTTCCTCATATGCATTCTTGTGTCAGTTCTGTCACTCTGTCTGTGCTCTCACTCTCAGTGATCCAAATGCACAGCTCTGTTTCTATCCACATTCTCTCTTGGTCATGAATGAGGTGCAACAATCACTTACAGACAAATTTAACATCAGAATGTGACAACTCACATTACACTTTGCTTTGCCTGTCGACAATGACAGACATCTGTTGTTTGGTTTGCAGTGAGAGGATGCACATTTTCCATGTTACATTCCTCACTGAGTATACTCGGTCTCTGCCATCTGAAAAAAAAAATCTCCCACCAGAACACAGCTGCACACTGAAACCTTCATGAAGAAAACTGCAACAAAACTATCCATTTTATCAGCTATTCGAGGCTGTGTGATGTCTACAGTTTGATATTGAGTTTTATCTAAACTGAAGTGAAATGCAGTTTGATACGAAACACAATATCAAGCCAATTTGTCACTTTTTGATTCAGTGGCTAGTTCATGTGATCTCATTTTTACTGTCACGATTACCAGTGATCTAACCACTAGAGATCGCTGGTAAACACACACACATTCATTGGACTACAAATCGGCCATGTTCAAGGACTACATATTCAGTCATGCCACACACACACACCTGATGCAAGTCACCACTGATTGCAAACCCACAGCTGAAGCCACTCAAGGGCTGATTCAATCAATCAATCAATCAAGCCTTTATTTGTCACATATACATCCATGTATTCACATACACTGACATATAGTGAAATTCAAGGTCAACGGGAGGTAGCATTTAGAAAAAGGAAGTAAGATACAATTCAGGAAAGAGAGGCGAAAAAAACTCCCTCTTACCTTGCTCTTGAGTTAGAGCAGTGTGAGATCAGGGAGATAAAAAAGCCCCAGCAGTCAAGCACATAAAACACATAGACATGACATACATCGCAACAGGGGATGGGAAAGGGGGTGTGGATATAGTCCGGCAAGGGCGGGCAGCCGTTTGCTCCTGCAGCCATGAAGGCGCTGGTCACAGACCCGCCTACCCCCTCCAGTGGATGAAAGCACACAAAGGCGTGGGAAGAAGGGTTAGGTAGTGAAAGTCCATCTGTAGCTGTGTATGTGTGTGTGTGTGTAAGCCTGTAGAGTCCAACAGGTGTCCTTGACAGGGAGCAAGAATTTCAGTACTACATAAAGAGCACAAACACTAACACTATTGCTGAGTCTCGTTATCTGTTTTCAGTGACACCACAACGTGGTTTCCTTTGTCTAGTTTGCCTGGTTTTGATCTTTACCACGCCTGTCTGTTCCTGCTGTCTGCCTTTGACCATTTGCCTGCTATCCGACTACAACTCTGGAATGCCCTTATATATCTGTTTGCTCCTGTGTTGATCATTGCTTGCCTGACCTAGTGGTGGGCAAAGCGAGGCTTCGTGAAACACTGAAACAGTCTAAGCAAATGTGTCGAAGCTTTGAAACGTTTCGAAACCCCACTCTACGGCGACACCTAGTGGTCATTTTTTATGTCTTGCGCTGGAACAGCGTCAGCAAAGAACAGTTGAGCAAATTGAGGTATTAAACTCCACTTTGTGAATTAAACCTACAAGTGGTTTAGTAGAGCGGTTAGGGTTCCTGACTACCATGTCGGCATACTTGGTTCGAATCCAGGCTGAGACAGCTCTTTTATAAATGCTTCAATATCAGTTTGAATTGCTCTGTTCTTGTATTGTTTTGTTTCAACATTGGTCTGACATCCGAATAAACACTTTCTGAATAAATATGTCTTGTTTTGGTCATAAAACAGAGTTGTTGCTAGATCAGACACGGTTGTGGCCAGAAGTTAACAAGAAATATTTATATTATTCATTAAATTTCCCATTTATTGTATTTTATTTATGTCTACCCAAAACCTAAACCCAACCATCAGAGTACTGTAAAAAATGAATTCTTGTTCTACAGTGTTACAAAAACGATGCTGTATTGATGGCGTATCAACAGCTGTATCCTATTTAGACTACACCATAAAACAGTAACATGATTAAAATACATAAAATTGTGATTTTGGAGTATTTGTACAAGACGGGATTCGAACCCAAAAGAAATGTAAAGTTCAGTTACAACATGCACACGCACGGTCCACTAGGCCATAACAGACAGAAGAATTGTCAGACCCTGTCAGTCAAATGCGCATTCGCCAGGTCTCGAAACGCTTCTGAACTGATCGATGCTTGAATCGCTTTAGTCACATGACCAAGTGTTTCGAAACACTTTAGTCACGTGACCTGGGTGTTTCAGACCATGCTTCGGTGCAGTGTTTCGAAACACTTGCGCTTCGGGATCTCAAAACTGTGTCGAAACGTCAGTTTCACGTCAGCCATCTCTAGCCTGACCATCCTGCTAATAAACCTGCATGTGGATCTGCACCCCTGTTGTCAGTGTCACATCCACCCTTGGTTACACTTACATTTTAGTAGGAACTGCTCATCCCCAATGGTGGCTGGGTTTAGGGGTGGGGATTGAGGACACGCCTCCTTTTAAAAAATTGTCTGCTTTCATAACTGAAATCATATAAATCACACTGTTTTGACAACACTTAAAGTAGATTTTCTCAAGAGATTAGGTTGGAGAGTAGAGAATGTGGATTTATCCTGCATCCCGATTTGCATATCCGTCCTAAATTAATTATTTCATTTTCCTTTGGCTTAGTCTCTTATTTATCACGGGTGGCCATAGCTGAATGAACCACCAGCTATTCCAGCATTTGGTTTATGCAGCGGATGCCCTTTTAGTCGCAACCCAGTACTATAAAACACCCATACACTCTCACAATCACACACACACACATTTATACAATACAGACAATTTTATTAATTCACCTGTAATGCATGTCTTTGGACTGTGGGAGCACAGAAATAGCAACTGGCCCAGCCAGGACTCGAACCGTCTTTCTGTGAGACAGTGCTAACCACTGAGCTACCATGCCCTCCTACATCCTTACATCAGATGATAAGTAAAATATACTCGTTGTGTTCATATAGTATTGCACAACACTTTTGGTGCTCTTGAAGAGGGATACAGGTAGGGTTGGGGACAGGTTTAGTAGTATGGGTAGGTTTAAGGTTGGGTTAAGGTACGAGATGGGTCAGCAGTGTAATCATAAATGTAATTAATTACAGATGTGGGTGGCACAGTGGTTCAGTGGTTAGCACTGTCGCCTCACAGCAAGAAGGTCACTGATTCGAGTCCCGGCTGGGTCAGTAGGCATTTTTGTGTGGAGTTTGTATGTTCTCCCCGTGTTGGCGTGGGTTTCCTCCGGATGCTCTGGTTTCCCCCCACAGTCCAAACACATGCGCTATAGGTTAACTGGGTAAACTAAGTTGGCCATATAGTGTATGATTGTATGTGTGTGAATGTGAGAGTGTATGGGTTTCCCAGTACTAGGTTGCAGCTGTGGCGACCTTTGAAATAGAGACTAAGTTAAAGGAAAATGAATGAATGAATTACAATGTAATTACAAGCAGTACAATGTAAAAACATGCACTTAATGCATTGTACTAAATGATTACATGTATCGTACATGTAGTACATGGTAATTATGGCCACTTAATATAAAGTGGAACCAAATAAGTATGAACCAATTAATAGTTGAAATGAGTAATGTGGAAATGAGAATTCCAATGTTACCCAGATAGTTTACTATTTCCAGTAGTAATCTGAAATGCAGATCTGTGCATACTTTAAAGGCTAATATTAGCCTTCCTGATAATGTCCAAGGCTCACACACACTTTCACAGTTCAAAACTAGATTAAAAACCTATCTTTTTAGCAAAGCGTATACACTCAGTGCATCACTTAGTGGTATGATACATAAGTGTACCCCACGCAGGTTTTTACATCTCATTTATATATACTATGAACAGCAGCTACTCTAATTATTCTCTTTATTCTCTATTTCCACCTGGGGATACTCATCCCGAGGCCCTTAGACTATGCAGCACCACTGATTCGATCCAAGACCAGCGTCGAGATGATCCCAAAGTTCTCATAATCCTAGACCAGGCCGTATCCTGAGCAGCTGCTGTGGTGGTCATGAAGGAGTGGAGAGCATTAGACTGATTCCTGTGACGCTCCAATGACAGACGAGTCTTCACTGAGGTCCAGCATTCTCCAGCTTCCGGTGCCTAGACTGCAGCTCTGCACAAGACGTTTGGTCACAGGAGAAATGTTCCTGCCCAACTGAGCCTGGTTTCTCTCAAGGTTTTTTAATTCTTCACTTTCGCCAATTGGTGAAGTTTTTTCCTCATCGCTGTTGCCACTGGCTTGCATGGTTTGGGATCTGTAGAGCTGCGCATAGATGGATTTGCTCTTCAGTGTTTGGACTCTCAGTAGTGATTATTAAACCACACTACACTGAGCTAAACTGAACTGAACTTAAACACTGAAAACTGAACTGACACTGTTTCAATTTACTATAATCTTCTACGTGAAGCTGCTTTGACACAATCTACATTGTAAAAGCGCTATCAAAATAAAGGTGAATTGAATTGAATTGAATTAATATTGCCCACAATACATTACGCATTGGAGATGACTTTGATAAGTTACAAACACGGGTAAAAAAAAAAAAGTTTACAAATTACAAACATAATTTAATCCTCACTGTATTCATATATGCATGATTCGTGTTTATTTATGCTTT
This sequence comes from Danio tinwini, assembly GCA_903798205.1. NCBI lineage: Eukaryota > Metazoa > Chordata > Actinopteri > Cypriniformes > Danionidae > Danio > Danio tinwini. Next base: position 5,358,160 of record CAIGQZ010001236.1, read on the forward strand.
TGAATTGTATTATGGGACTTTGATCTTTCATCCAAAAACATTTGATGTAAAAAAGTTTGAAAAAGTGACATTTATTGAATTTGTTAATAATCTGAGGTGATATATTGTTTATGTTGGTGTTGTAAATTACAGTAAAAAAAAAAACGTGTTAATAAACTATCAGCACTTTTTCTGTTATTTCACTCACTTAATTTTATATATTTATAATTTCCTATACAATATATTGATTCAAGCTACACAAATTTCAATAAATGTCATTATATTAAACTGCATAGTTGAATTTTCAACATCAAAAGTCCCATAATACAATTCATAACCATAAATAAATGAAAGCTGTGAACAACAAAATACATTTATTCATTAATTTTCTTTTTGGCTTAGTCCCTTTATTAATCTGGGTTGCCACAGCGGAATGAACCACCAACTTATCCAGCATATGTTTTATGCAGCGAATGCCCTTCCCGCTGCAACCCAGTACTGGGAAACACCCATACACCCTTGCATTCACACTTATACACTACGGCCAATTTTAGCTTATTCAATTCACCTATAACTCATGTCTTTGGACTGTGGGGGAAATCGGAGCACCCGGAGGAAACCCACGCGAACACGAGGAGAACATGCAAACTCCACACAGAAATGCCAACTGACCCAGCCCAGGCTCGAAGCAGTGACCTTCTTGCTGTGAAGCGAACGTGCTACCCACTGCGCCCCCGTGCAGCACTAATAAAATACAGAAACTGTTAATCAACTAATATTTTACAGTAAGGGAAAAATGTCACCTGCATCATGGATATAAATCTACTCACAATAAAGTCCTGACTCATGCAAAAAAAATTCAGTGAATATAATAAGTTGCAAATGTTGTGTCATGTTATTTTATGTTATTTTATTTTTATTCAAAAAGCTTTAATGGCTAATATTGCACCCAATATCTTATGCATTGGACATTCATTTGATTAGAACTACAAACACAAAAAGTGTTAACAAACTACAAACATGGCCGAAGAATCTTCTTTAAATTTATTCTTCTAAAAAATCTAAAAAATATGTGCATATTAATTACACAAAATTTTCTGCATTTTGTCATTCGTAAAGTTTATTTTTAGACTAATTTCGAGAGGAGCACGTGCTCATGATTGACCCAGCTGGCCCACATTAGCTAATCATGATCTTCCAATCAAAGGATCCCAAGTCACTATATATATCCTCATTTCCTTTCTACAACTATCTTTATCTGGAAGAAACCCCTCTCCTCCCCTTCTTTTACCTTTATCCAGAATGAGCGGCACGGTGGCCCAGTGACTAGCACTGTTGCCTCACAGCAAGAATGCCAATGGTGTCAGAACCTAGGCCATCTGGTATTTCTGTGCGGAGTTTGCATATTCTCCCCATGTCCGTGTGGGTTTCCCCCGGGTTTCCCGGTTTCCTCCCACCGTTCAAATATGCTCTATATTATAGATAAAATAAGCCTAAATCTTTTTTCTAATGTCTTACTCTCAAGAAGTTCACCTTGGCCACAGCAGCAGGGGAGTTTGAGATTGACCTGAGCTCAATTTCCCCTCGCCATGTTAAAGGGGGGAGCCCTGGGCCCAAGGATCCCTTGAGCTCAGGGCTCTCTCCTAGGACAGCACGCCAAACAAGCTATGTGATAAATCATGAGCTAAGTGTGAACTCTTGAAATGTTTTTTTCTTGTTTATTTATGTTTTTAATTGCAATATGTGGCCTTGATATTTCCTTCAACAAACTTTTATGTTGGTAAAAAAACAGGTAATAAACAGATTTTTTTTTCTGTAATTTTACGAACTTAATTCTATATATATTATTTCTTATACAATATTTTGATTCAAATGACTAAAATGTCAATAAAAGTCACTTTGATAATTTGCACAGTTGAATTTTTCAACATCAAAAGTCAGCAGACCAGAGATCAATGTCCCATAATGCAATTAATAACGTGCTGTCCACTGTAAAGACTTAATCTTTTCATCTCAAAAACAATTCAAGCATCCGCCCCATGCTGTCCTTTTCTGTGGCTGAAAAACTGATCAACACCTTCCTTTTTTGCTCACCTTGACTATTGCAATGCTTTACTAGCCGGTGTTTCCAAAAGTAACATCAATAAACTTCAATATGTTCAAAACTCAGCGGCCAGGATTCTGACAGGGACCAAAATCAGTGAGCACATTTCTCCTGTTTTAGAATCTCTTCATTGGCTACCAGTCAGATTTCATATTGATTTTAAAATTCTCATGCTTATACAAGGCCCTGCATGGTTTGGCTCCACACTGTCTCTCTGAACTCTTAACTTGGTACTCCCCTTCACGTGTCCTCCATTCCTCTCACTCTGGTCTTTTAACAGTTCCCTCCACACGTCTGCGTTCTATGGGTGACCGGGCTTTCGCATCTCGGGCTCCGAGGCTATGGAACTCTCTCCCCCATGACATTAGACACGCTGAATCTTTTAAATTGTTTAAATCATCCCTGTTTCTTTGGTTTATGTTTTTAGATATTTTAATGTTTTACCAATTCTGAATGTTTTTGGCCGGAATGATTTATTTTAGTGTTATTCTAAACTGTTTTATATCTGTCTTTCTCTGGTGTAAAGCGCCTTTAGAATTAAGTTTTAAGAATAAGAATAAATTATTATTATTATTAATTTATAACCGTAAATAAATAAATAAAAAACTGTGAATCACTATTAATCAAATTATATTCTATTATTAGTCTATTCACAATAAAGTCCTGACTTGTGCAAAAATGCAGTGAATTTAATAGGTTGCAAATGTCATGTCATGTTTTTTTTAGACCCACTGTATGATTCTAATTAAACGGCTATTTAAGAAACAACTAGTAAACAGGATGTTGCTTATTTAGAGTCATACTCTGCTCTGTTTTGGCTTGTTTACGTCTGTAGGTTGGCTTCTGTGTCAGATGAATTTGTATGTTTAAAATAGAACTGGCAAGAGGGTTGTATTCTTATGGGCTGCCGCTTGAATAAAACCGTGTGGTTAGACTCTGCACTCATACAGGCCGACCGCGTCCACCTACACCCTGTCTCCTTTAAAACCAGCCGTGGTTTGAGAGAGACAGTCTCTCCGTGGATATGAGGATCAGCAAGTAAACATCTCGAGCAAGTGAGAAGGGACAAAGGTATCACTTATTACAGCTTAAAGAAGACCTATTATGCAAAAATTACGTTTATAAGGAGTTTAAACACAGTTGTGTGGCGACAGTCTGTGAATATAGCTAGCTTCTAATGTTAAAAATGCATTAATTCTATTTTTTGTATGCCTGCAGAAACACTTTGATTAACATTCTCCCTTTGTACGTGTCATCAGAGAAAAAAAGTCCCGCCCACTAGTGATGATCTCTCCCTCATTAGCATAGGACGTTAGTCTTGATTTTGAATCTGCCACTATGCTGCCACACAGGCATTTGTAGCTCCGCCCTCTTTTCAAAAGAGCACAATCTCATTTGAATTTAAAGCGACAGTCACTACAACAGCACAAATAGGATCAAAGCCTAAAAGGAGCAGCTTCAAAGAGTTATTAAACATTATTTGTGCTTTATTTTGAGCTTAAACTTCACATACACACTCATTAGAGGGACATCAGAGACTTATTTTACATCTTGTAAAAAGAGGCATAACAGGTCCCCTTAAAATAAGGCCTCACTCACACTACAGGTGACTTGCAATGGCAAAGTGACAAGCAACTGTTCATTTCAATGGAGAGTGAGCGTCTTCCGGCGACCTCCGTCTATGTGAGTGACAGCGACCAGGTGGGAGTGTTGAGTGACGTGACAATGTTGAGAACTTTATCAACTTTATGCAAATGAAGAGCGACATGCTGCTATTCTCCGTGCTGTAAACTTACACAGACTTACAAAGAGCGACAGGCAGCTACAAAGTTGCTGCTAGTGTGAATGAGGCATTAGGCATCAAAAGCATTCAGAACACTGACCTAAAACCTAAACCACTAGACTGCTATAGCTCAAATCAATTCAGAAATGAAGGGTTAATGAAATGAAAATATTGTGCTGCTGATCTGAGTCATAAGCTCAGGATGGGTGTTCGGGAAAGTCAAATAATATAGGGCACTTTGGGCTAAACTGATCGGTTAACAACAGAAAATTGATATGAAAGGAAACGTTCTTTGAGGTTAAATGTGAAGCATCATCTTGAATTTGGGAAATTAGATCTTTTAAGGTCAGTGAAAACTTGGGATTCTAATAGTCTGAGCTTTATCAGTG
>CAIGQZ010001236.1:5368985-5382388 GCA_903798205.1 Danio tinwini
GTGTCTGGCTGTTTTTGTGCTTGGTGCTCTGTAGCGCCGACCAGACGATAACAGTTCGAACAGGTAGTGTGCTGGGTGTGAGGCGTCCAGAGTGATTTTACGAGCACTTTTACTCACTCTGGAAGAGTGAGTAATGTAATGTAATGTAATGTATGTAATGACTCAAGTAATGAAATGAGGACTATTAGTTTTATATGGAGTAATTATTTAGCATTCACAAGTGTGGTTCATTTTGACTGACATGACATAAGCGGATGATAATGTTATAAATCAGCAGAGACTAAAAGCATTTGCAATTTGTTGGAAGGAATGAGAAACTGCTACTATGATGTGCACAAATGACCCTTTAAAACCTGATTAACACATTTTAATCTGTTTTTAATAATTATTAGTCATTGTTGTTTAAATTTCCTAACTCTTGTTTCTTTAATTCTTGTTTATGTAAAGCACTTTGAATTACCATTGTGTATGAAATGTGCTATATAAATTAACTTGCCTTGCCTTAGAACTCCTAAATTATGAGAATGTCGTTGTATTTGCATTAAATCTGCATGTAATTACTGTCAAATGTAAGTTGATTAATGGCTATAGACAGGTGTTTATAAAATCAGACGGAATCCCGAATGATGTTAGAAAAGCAAATAACCGGAACGAGAGCAGTGTTTACTCAGACAAGATTAGCAAAAGCTGCCAGATTTGGCAAATGCCGCATCAGAAGAAGGCACGCAAGCATGGAGCGGACGTTCCTGCATCTCTGATTGTTATCTGCCGGCATGAAAAGGGTACTTCCTGCTGAACCCCACGAAGGAGGAGTATCCTGACGTCCACTAAAACACAGCAGGCTCCATTGTCCTCATGGCACTCTCACCTGAGGCACAGCGGCCAAACATAACAAGAGGAAACCTGGTTCAGCGACCCACTGACCCACGCTTAGTCCCACTCAACGGGCCTGATGAACTAGCGGACTACAGATTGTCCCATAAACAACTCAGAGAAATGACTGGAGCATCTGATGAAATCGTAAATCCTGTCCTTTTAGAAATCCATCAGCACATCTCATTGATATAAAACACCATAACCTCATCATAGACTCAAATACAAACAAGTCCAATTATATCAGCTACTGTATGTATAGGCACAATTCTTTCATTGAATATGTGAGTAATATCACATGAGTAGCAGTGCAATGTGGCTGTATATCAGCACTGGTGGGAGGCGTGCATTGTGTCCTACCAGTGACGATATACAGCCACATTGCACTGCTTCAAGTGTGATATAGCATTTATACAACAATTCGACGGCATAATCGTGTGTATAAAAAAGAAAATCAAACATGGAGGGTCTAAAAACTCTTTTGTATGAGGAGCTACTTTCTTCCGCCATTCAATTCACATCTGGAGCTGACGTCACAACAGCAGAAACCATCGCTACTTCACCAACGTTACTTTAGAGCTAGTATTTGAATGGCTGGCCGTCTGGCCAAACTGAGCTATTGGGGGAGAAGAGCCTTGGTGAGAGAGGTAAAGAAGAACCCAAAGTTCACTGTGGCTGAGCTCCAGAGATGCTGTCGGAAGATGGGAGAAAGTTGTAGAAAGTCAACCTTCTTGAGCAATTATCTACTAAGAACAATATTCCAAGAAAATATTTCTTTAAATACTTACAGATAAGGAGTTTTGCTCTTTCTAGGCAGAACCAATCATTAAACTTGACAGTACTTTCTCCTTTGGAGAAATTAATTACTAAGAAATGTAATAATAAAGGATTAATATCAGTTTTTTACAACTGGTTAGTATCAAGGTCTACTGAATCATCAACACCGAAACTTGAATTATGGAAGATTGGATTGAACGAGGATATATCTGAGGATCAATGGAGACAAGTCTGTAGCAATTCTCAGAAACAGTTAGGGAGCGTTAGCTTAAAACTACTTCAATATTAATGCAGACTTACATTTAATTTACTAATTAAATAGGTTTATTAAAAACATTCCTGATACATGCTTTAAATGCAGAGAGACTCAGGGTTCATATGTCCACTGTGTTTGGGAATGCAAAATTATTAGAGACTTTTGGGTGGAAGTGATTATTATTATAAAGATAATTATACCCTTGAATATTCCACTAGATGCAAAAATGATTTTGCTACATTTATATCCAAAGAACCTTAAATTAAATCTTCAGCAACACAAATTCATAGATTATGCTATATTACAAGCTAAAAGAATGATAGCTCTTAGTTGGAAAAGGCCTGACCCACCAGTTATTGGAACTTGGATTAATGCCATGGCACAGTGTATGGCTATGGAAAAAGTAACATATTTTATTAATAACAAAATGGATGTATATGAAGAAATATGGAAGCCGCTTAATTACTAAATTAACAACAATAATATTGGTCATTTATTACAAGAGATGTAACTAAGTGGAATGAATTTCCTGTTTTTTATTTATTTATTTATTCTTATTTATTTATTTTTTATGTGTGTTCTGTTTGGCTGGATAATGTAACTTTATGTGTAAAATACAGTAATGTATACTTGGTTTTTGAGTACCTAGCAATATGTTTTGTATTTAAACTGTCTCTTGTAAGAGAATTCTGTGTAATTATATAGGAGAGAAGAGAGTGATGTTCATTTGTAGGGGTGGGAAATAATTGTGACGAAATGGAATTGTGTTTTTCTGTTATCTATCTTGCATAATCAAAAACACATTGTTCAAAAAAAAAAGAAAAAAAAAGAAAAAGTCAACCTTCACTGCAGCCTTTCACCACGGGGTTTGTGGCAGAGTCGCCCGAAGGAAGCCTCTCCTCATTGGAGTTTGCTAAAAAAACACCTGAAGGACTCCAAGATGGTGAGAAATGAGATTCTGATGAGACCTGGCCTAAATTCTAAGTGGTATGAGTGGAGAAAACCAGGCACTGCTCATCACCTGTCCAATACAGTTCTGACAGTGAAGCATGGTGGTGGCAGCATCATGCTGTGGGGGTGTTTTTCAGCTGCAGGGAAAGGGTGACTGGTTGCAATTGAGGAAAAGATTAATGCGGCCAAGTAGAGGGATATCCTGGATGAAAAGCTTCTTCAGAGTGCTCAGGACCTCAGACTGGGCTGAAGGTTTACCTTCCAACAAGACAATGACCTTAAGCACACAGCTAAAATAATAAAGGAGTGGCTTCATAACAACTCTGTGACTGTTATTGAATGGCCCAGCCAGAGCCCTGACTTAGGGCGTACTCACACTATGCTATCCGATTCGTGCACAGGCCTGTTTCCCGGATAGTTTGAAAAGTGTGAGTGCTCTGAATCGGGCTCAGGCACGGTTCACTTGGCCGGCCCTGGCCTGATTGGAAGAGGTGTGCCAGAGCGCGGTTCACTTGGGCCTTGGCGTGATATGCTTGTGTGTGAGTGCAAAACCCGCCTGAGCCCAAAACTGAAAGCGAGACGTGACTTTTAAAGGACTGTTTGACATGGATTAATTAATCATTCGTACTGTTTAATGAATTGCAAAATTGTCTTAGTTTATTAAAGACGCAAACCCCTCACTGCATGACAGTGTCACTGTACCTTGCATTCTCGCTCTCTACTTCTGTTCTGTGTTACAGATTACCTTCAGTTACCTGCCTTTATTCTCAGTCATGGAGGCACAGGTTATTTGAGCTAATTCGCTCCACCGGTCTCTCATTCCCTTTTTCCTATATATAGCACGTCATTTCGCATCGTGTTTGTCAGTATGTTGTCGATGGTGTGTGTGCATATCATTCTGTTACTCACCTCATATTTGTGTCCAGGGCTGCCAGTGAGAGAGTATCCCGTTATTTTGGATTGTTTCCACGGCACTTCCCCGGCACTCACCCGACTGGGTTTTCATTGTTTCTGAGACTCACTCCTCAATAAATAATTTGTTCTGCATTTGAGTTCACTCCTTCTTCTACCCATGACAGACAGCTGCACCTTCAGCAAACCTCCTAATTCCTGCAGCACGAGGACTTTATGATTGTTTATGAGCGTCAAAAGTGGCTGATCTGTTCGGCGAAATATTTGACTGTGTGTCACTGCATATTAAACGACTTATGACGATATAACTAAAGAAATCTCCACTGTGCTGAGCAAGAGCGCTTACTGAACAGCGCATCATCGATGACGCAAGCGCACCCAGGCCCGAATGTAATGTGAGTGCGGGCCGTCGGGGGAGACGGGAGGGGGGACAAGCATGCTTTGGCCCGGTTCAAGGCAACTGTACATAGTGTGAGTACGGCCTTAAACCCAATTGAGCATTACTGGAGAGACCTATAAATGGCTGTCCACCAACGTTTACCACCCAACCTGAGGATCTGCAAGGAGAAATGGCAGGGAATCCCCAAATCCTCTGCCATAATACCATATGTAAAACTATGTTTACAATAACATAGACCACAAAATCAGAATTAAAGGGCACCTATGGTGAAAAATCTACTTTTCAAGCTGTTTGGACAGATATATGTGTAGGTATAGTGTATATACCTATACCGTCATATTGGGGTGATATAAACACACTCAGTCCTTTTTTTTTTCAATTCAACAACATTAAAACAGTGGACCAATTTGGAGCGGTTTTGAGATCGACCGCAATGTGACGTAGGAGTGCGGTCCCCCCGTCCACTGAATTGATTGACAGCTGCGTATTAACATGTCTCTGTAATAAAGTGTATAATCCAAGCGGCAACCTCCCGCTCTCCTTCGAGAAACCCATACGGAAGTAACTGAAACTGCAATTCATTAAAATTCCGCTAGTCCTGGCTCCATAATAGAGCAAATTTCAATTGAGCCCACTGTTAAATGGACAATTTTACAGCAGAAAAAAAGGTGTTTACAGCCTGATACAAAGAACGATTTTGGTTCATATAGTTAATATTACCCTTCATGACAACTGTGAGGGGGGTGAACTTTTTTAAAACTCATCCATTTCCTTTATATTAAGTTATATTATTTTTGCATAATTAAGGGCGTGGCCACTTGAGTGACAGCTAGCTCTAGCTGGTCGCCGTCACGTCACCTCAGCTGATTAGTCGCTGATCTCTGCGTATTCATCGTATTTTTTGTTGTGCTATGTGGCTTTACACAGTCAGTTGCCTTTTGGAATTATTTCTTACAATTATCAGATGATATGGCATGCTGTGTGCACTTAATTTTGCTCACAAACCATTCACATGGCCTCCGTTTCCGAGGTGAGTGAAATGATATGCTTATATACAATCTCTATAAATGTATTTGTTTCATTTAAGATAATTTATAATGTTCTTTAGACCTGTAATGCACTCCAGAATCTGACAGATTTATTAGCTGTAGGCTCTAGAACAGTCGTCTGAAGCGTTGTCATACAATTCTGCCTGGATTTCATCAATAGCCCTGTATTTACTAACACAGACTATATCTGAAGTGTTTGGAAATAATTTGCACTTTCCTCCTGTTGAAAAAGCATCATAAGAACGATGCTTATAGTGGCTCAACGTGTAATACATTGAGCCACTAAGCATTGTGCTTATGACGTTGCTTATGAAACAGTGTTTTTAAAAGTCTAAACATTTTATTGATATAGTGTACAACCAAGCACATGTGGTCAGAACACAAACGAGTCGCAGGTAATGAAGTATTAAGTGTTTCTCATGCGTCTGTAGCTCCGCTCACGCTCCGCCTCTTTGCCCTTGTATGGTATGCCACGGTTGGTGTGATGACACGGTAACAAAATGGCGACGGTTGGCCATGCCTACTGGTAGCTTCTTTTGGGTTTTTCATAAACCTATGGGTGACGTCACAGATACTATGTCCATATCTTTTACAGTCTATAGTATAATCATATCCACAAGACAGGATGTGCGCAAAGCAACCATAAATAAAAGATCTGTTCAGTTTGCTAGGATCATCAATCATCATCAAATGTGATCAAGAGTGAGTTTTACAAGCTTAAAATGTTTTAAAACAGTGCATGTGTGTAATGAATTACAGCGATTAACTTTAGCTTTACTTCATCACCACAGCTGCGTGTCAGTACAATTATAAAGAAGACGCTTCAATCCCGGTTTATGGACGTTAAATCAGGTTTATTTTGTACATTAACATAACAGATATCCATACAGCAGTGGATATTAACCTGTATCCTGTCACATTTGCGTGCTAAATGCGCGTGCTGTATGTATGTGCGTGTGTGTCTGCGCTGTGTGTGTGTGTGTGTGTGTGTGTGTGCGTGAACTTTGTAACGACATCGTGTGTGACTCATCCTGCAGCTCCACACAACAAATGCATCAAATAATCATTGATAAAGCTCTTACTGTAGTATTTCTCACAAACGTTACGTGAGATCTGCTTCCTTAATGTCTGTGTCAGTTGTTTGAGGCAGCCAAGGGCGGAGACTGAGGCACGCTGACAGGCACATGGGAACGGTGGGCGGGGAGGACTAGCCTTAAAGGCACAGTACACAAAAACAGCAAAATCTGTTGAGAGCTATAAAACACAAACTTGTGAAAGCTATAATAAATAATCTGATGGGTGTTTTGAGCTGAAACTTTACAGACACATACTGGGGACACAAAAGACATTAAATCTGGAAAAGGGGGTAAACTAGGTGCCCTTTAAGTGTACATTTTTGGAAATTGAGATTTGTACATCACAAGACAGCTGGATAATTTAAAATACAACTATTTGAAAATCTGCAATCTGTAATGTTGAGCAAATCACCTTGTGGACTAAATTCATTTCTCAGCAGTGCACATTACTAATCAAAAATTGTGCTAGGATAAATTTACAGTAGAACATTTACAAAATATCTTAATGAAACAAGATCTTTACTTAATATTCTAATGATGTTTGGAGAAAAATCAATAATCGTTTCATGCATTTTTAGCTATACTGTCAAAAAATAGCCATGCAACGTCGTTTTGTCATCCAGGGTCACACATTTACATTTTTTGTGACAAACGTTTCTTGTTTTAACCTTATCTTGTGTCATCATTGCCCTTTTCTAATAACTTTATATTGATTTAAGAGGTATTTGTGCTAGAAATAAGCAACGAGGAAGAAATTTCTGACATGAAAATAATCTTTTTGAGGGAAACACCAAACTAAACTTAACTTCTGCTCTCCTCAGTGCAGATTGAGAAATGCAAATGTTAAAGAGAGATCAGTTGAGTTCCAGTGTAACATAGAAAGCTAAGGAGGTTATGCTTTAGAAACACAAGTTCAGCAATACAAACAACCACATGCAGAATTTGCAAAGTCACAGCTAGCAACACCAATGACTCTCAGTCTAAAGTCAATACATCACATGACTTTTGCCCTCTGGGCCTTTTCAGCACAGAAACACAATAGCCTGACTCTAATAAGGTTAGTCTTATGACCCTCCATTTAAACCCAGCAGACCTCGACATGTCAGAAATATCAAACAGCCGTCACGCTACATCTGCTACACTGTAAAAAAATATCTGGTAATTAACAGTTTCTGTATTTTGTGATACACAGGGATTTTTCGTTGAAGGGTTTGATGTTAGAAATTCAGCTCACTACCTTATAAAAGTCTTGTTGTCGATCCCAGTAGAAAGAGCAACAAATAATAACTTGTAGTTGATCATTTAGAAAAGTGGCAGAAGGTTGATTTTTCTGATGAATCATCTGTTGAACTGCATCCCAATCATCACAAATACTGCAGAAGACCTACTGGAACAATCTGGTTTATAGACAGGCCCGGATTAAGAACTCAGAGGCCACTGGGCACAATGTCTTGTAGGGCCCCCTACAAGGCCGCACCCCTATAGTTGAATTAAAAAATAAGATTAATATAATATTTTTAAAATAAAGTTAATCTATAATATTTTGCCCACATTTTTTAAATAAATGACATAGTACATATATATAGTCAACAAAGATTTACCTGATTTTAAAAGCATTTAAAGCAAACTTTGATAAAGAAAAATACTAATAAAACTAGTGAAAATTAATGGTTTTTAATATACTTGTTCCAAGTTTACTGAAGCAGTACTAAAATTTATATTTAAGGGTATTTTTAATGTATATCTTCTACAAAATTATAATGCATATGATTTGGATATAACACCTCTCCAATCCAGTTCTATGAATCTGAGTCCTCCATAATACACACACAGATTAATGATTCCTACTGTTTCCCTCGTGACGAAGAAGAGTAGGCAAAAAGCACTTGATTATAAAGCTGAAAGTATCCGAAATCACACACACTATACCAGGTCTCTCCTGTCTCTCTCCTCTTCAGGGGCTTTTTCTGTCTCTCTCTCTCTCCATGAGGTCGGAGAATATGAGTGAAGCAGGGCGACTAACATTGTAAATACAGATTAATTATATTAGGATGTCGCTAACATTTAACACCAGGTGGAAAATAACTGTTTATAGAATATTTATTATTATTATTATTATTATTATTATCCTTATTAAATACCTTGTGACTCATTTTATATATTTTATATACTTTATTTACATTTTTAAACAAAAACATTTCCTTTCTATTGAAAATAAATGTATTTCCAATCTGATATGTAATGGGGGGAAAAAAGAAGAACGTGTTCATCAGACTTCGAACAGCGTTCATGATCGGTCGCCTCAAAACATGTTACCATGCTCTTTACAAGCTACGCCACACCCACCTGCTGTCTTCTGTGCTCTTTAGTTATGTTGTCTCTGTCGATCAAACGGCGCTGGCGGGAAACATTCAACTAGCTTTTTCCAAAGAGGTGCGCTATTTGCACTTAGCCTAAATAGACACTCCAAAATCAGCATTTCCCCCCCTCGCAGGGGCCCCAAGTGCGCACGGGCCTCTGGGCCTGTGCCCACAATGCCCATTGGTTAATCCGGCCCTGTTTATACACTCTCAGAAATAAAGGTACGAGAGCTGTCACTGGGGTGGTACCTTTTCAAAAGGTACAAATTTGTACCTAAAAGGTCCATATTAATACCTCAAGGGTACATAGTGGTACCTAAAAAGTACAAAAGTGTTCCTCTTAAAATTTGTGGGTACTAATATATACTTTTGAGGTACCAATATGGACCCTTCAAGTACAAATGTATACCTTTTGAAATGGTACCACCCCAGTGACAGCTCTCGTACCTTTATTTCTGAGAGTGTAGAGCAGCAGGCGTGTCATCACTCCTATTAGCTTGACCATACCCAGCATGTTACCACTTGTGCTTGCCATCTTAATGATTTGTTGTTTAAATGTGTTTTAACTATTTTTATCTCTATTACATAATGTTGGTGTTTTTAATTTAATTTGTACATATAGATTTTTATTAATATCTATATAACCATATATATTTAGTGCTTCTTAACTATATGCTTGATTGATTGTATAATTTTTGTATTGTTTTTTAGGTTGACCAGGGACAACAGATGAAAAATAGCCTTCTGGCTAATTCTGGTGCATTTGCAGAAATGCTAATTAATGTACACTGTCCCTGCCAAATAAACAAATAAAATAAATTTTAAAAAGCATGGACCCAAGATTCTCACAGAAATCAGTCAAGTTTGGTGAAGGATAAAAATCATGGTTTGGGGTTACATTCAGTATGGGGCGTGCAAGAGATCTGCAGAGTGGATGGCAACATCAACAGCCTGAGGTATCAAGACATTTGTGCTGCCCGTTACATTACAAACCACAGGAGAGGGCAAATTCTCCAGCAGGATAGCGCTCCTTCTCATACTTCAGCCTCCACATCAAAGTTCCTGAGAGCAAAGAAGGTGCTCCAGGATTGGCCAGCCCAGTCACCAGACATGAACATTATTGAGCATGTCTGGGGTAAGATGAAGGAGGAGGCACTAAAGATGAATCCAAAGAATTTTAATTCAAAATGACTTTATTAATAAGTGATTTAAGTCATTGCAGAGATGTATGGATGCAGTCCTCCCAGCTCATGATGGAGTCAGACACAATATTCATTCTGTTTCCACTGCAGCATGACTTTATATTCTGTACTGGACATTATTTCTGTTCAGTGGCAAGACTTTTTTCCAAGCAAAGTCAGACCTTACTGTCCTAATTAAATAATTAAAAATCAAGACGTGATCATATTTTATTTTGGTCAAATAAGCGTAATCTAGAGGCATTTGGCTATCATATAAGCCACTTCTGATCCCAAATGATCAACTAGAAGTCAAGTTATTATTTGTTGTTTCTAAAACTAACGACAAGACTTTTGTCAGGTAGTGTACAGTTTAACGAAGTGATTTTTATTGACATTTTTGTAGCTTGAAATAATATAATGTATAAGAGAACTAAGTGTAAATTAGGTCAAAAGGTCTGGCAGTGTATTACAAAGTATATGTAGCATAATATACAACACCAACCCAGACAATATATCACTTTAAACGATTAAAATGTTAATAAAAGTCACTTTATCAAACTTTCCAAGGTTATTAGTTGTTGGAAGAAATCTCAAGGTCTCATAATGCAATTCACAAGCATAAATAAACAAGAAAAAATAGCAAAATAAAAATATGAATCACAAAATACAGAAAAATGCTTATTTATGGGTTGTTTTTTACAGTGTAGAGGTAATGACCTCTGAAAATATAATGCAAAAAAATACAATACCATTAAAACCAGATCATTTACTAAATACAAGGAAACTTACCTGTAACATATTACATAACCACGTTTCCATGAAAGCTTGACTTAAACGTGCAGCATGTCCTGTTTTCTTACCTGAGGTTAGTGTACTGTACAGTACGTGAGCGCTGTCACGGTGTTATGGCTCTTATTTCTCTACTGGCATAGTGAAGATGCCTATAAAGCCAATAACATGAGCTGCTGTCTGGAGTCAGGGCCAAATTATTCACAGCCCGCGTGCATTTAAAGGGGATTCGATAAGTGCAAAATGTGAATGAAATTAAGTGTGCTGTGTCAGATTTTGTTAGTAAGCCTGCTGTATGATAGATTTAATTAGCTATAAATACACTGGGGTGGCGAGGTGGCTCAGTGGTTAGCGCTGTCATCTCACAGCAAGAAGCTCGCTGGTTCGAGCCTGGGCTGGGTCAGTTGGCATTTCTGTGTGGAGTTTGCATGTTCTCCCCATGTTGGCGTGGGTTTTCTCTGGGTGTTTTGGTTTGTTTCCCCCACAGTCCAGAACATGCACTAGGTGAACTGAAGCTAAATTGGTCGTAGTGTATGAGTGTGAATGATAGTGTACGGGTGTTTCCCAGTACTGGGTTGCAGTGGAAGGGCATCCGCTGTGTAAAATATATGCTGGATAAGTTGGTGGTTCATTCTGCTGTGGCGACCCCTGATGAATAAAGCTCGAAGTAAAATGAATGAATGAATGTAACAGATTATTCAGGAAAAAAGAGCCTGGTTTGAAATAAAACCTCAGATACACCATGTTCAGAAAGGAAAGCACATGATGTGATTATTATTTGTTTTGTGATGCATCTTACTTTACAAAGGACTCAATGAAATATCTCACCATGCATGAAAAACTTGGAATGCACTAGATCAGGGGTGTCCAAACTCGGTCCTGGAGGGCCGTTGTCCTGCTGAGTTTAGCTCTAACTTGCTTCACCAAACCTGCCTGGACATTTCTAGTATATCTAGTAAGAGCTTGATTAGCTGGTTCAGGTGTGTTTGATTAGGGTTAGAGCCAAACTTTCCAGGACACCGGCCCTCCAGGACCGAGTTTGCACTAGATCATACTTTTTTTATTATTAAATTATTATTATTATTGCTTTTAATATTTATTTATTCATTCATTCATTTATTTTCCCTTTAAAAATCTGGGGTCGCCACAGTGGAATGAACCGCCAACTTATCCAGAATATGTTTTGTGCAGCGGATGCCCTTCCAGCTGCAAGCCATAACAG
Source organism: Danio tinwini (assembly GCA_903798205.1). Lineage (NCBI taxonomy): Eukaryota > Metazoa > Chordata > Actinopteri > Cypriniformes > Danionidae > Danio > Danio tinwini. The sequence goes on from CAIGQZ010001236.1 coordinate 5,380,832, forward strand.
GGAAACATCCATACACACTCATTCACACTCATACACTATGGACGCAGTGGCACAGTAGGTAGCACTGTCGCCTCACAGCAAGAAGGTCGCTGGTTCAAGCCTTGGCTGAGTCAGTTGGCGTTTCTGTGTGACGTTTGCATGTTCTCCCTGCGTTGGTTTCCTCCGGTTTCCCCTACAGTCCAAAGACATGTGGTACAGGTGAATTGGGAAGGCTAAATTGTCCGTAGTGTATGAGAGTGAATGAGTGTGTATGGATGTATCCCAGAGATGGGTTGCAGCTGGAAGGGCATTCGCTGCGTAAAACGTGCTGGATAAGTTGGCGGTTCATTCCGCTGTGGCGACCCCAGATTAATAAAGGGACTAAGCTGAAAATGAATGAATGAATTATTATTAGCAATGTTTATTGACTATACAAAAATTCTCACCATGCAAAACTAGATAATACACAAGAATATACAACTTTTTTCAATACAAAAATATATAATATTATTATTATTATTGTTGTTGTTGTTTTTAAATATATTATAAAACATATTTATACTTTTTAGATTATCTATATACATCTATATATTATTATTATTAAATTAATAGTACTAAAATATATGTAATTATTAAATATTGCTTTTAAATATATTATTAAACATAATTATACTTTTATAATAGTATATTATTATTATTATTATTATTATTATTATTATTAAAATAATAGTACTAATTCATTAATTCATTCTCTTTTCTTTATTAACCTGGGGTCGCCACAGCGGAATGAACCGCAAACTTATCCAGCATTTTTCATCCAGTTTTGTGCAGCGGATGCCCTTCCAGCCGCAACCCATGACCGGGAAGCATCCATACACTCTCATTCACACATATACACTACGGACAATTTAGCTTACCCAATTCACCTATAGCACATGTTTTGGAAACCCACACCAACATGCAAACTCAGAAATGCCAACAGACCCAGTCAAGGCTCGGACCAGCTATCCACTGTGCCACCACGCTGCCCTTTTAAAACATAATCTATATAAATATATAATAAAACATAATTATATCTTTACTAATACAATACATTATTATTATTATTAGCAATCTTTATTCACTAGAAAAAATTCTCACCATGCATGAAAAACCTGTAATACACTAGAATATAAATTAAATTAAAAAATACCTTATTATTATTGCTTTTAAATACACTTTAAAACATAAATAAACCTTTTATAATACTATATTATTATTATTATTGATTTTAAATATATTATAAAACATAATTAAACCTTCTTTAATACATTATATTTTTATTAGTAGTAGTAGTAGTATTGCTGTTGTTGTTGTTGCTTTTAAATATATTTTAAAACATAATTATACCTTTTATAGTACTTTTTTATTCATTTTTTTATTAATATTATTATTATAATTATAGTGCTAATATTTTGTTTTATTATTATTAGCAATGTTTATTTACTATTAAAAAGTTTCAGTGTTCATTTGCAATATAAAGTCAATATTCCAATATTTTTTATGCCAATAATTAAAATGACTTTAAAAAATCTATTT
>CAIGQZ010001236.1:5446108-5458697 GCA_903798205.1 Danio tinwini
CACCCTAAATGACTGATAGCTCCACCCTAAATGACTGATAGCTCCACCCTAATTGACTGATAGCTCCACTCTAAATGACTAATAGCTCCACCATTAATGACTGATAGCCCCTCCCTAAATGACTAAAAGCCCCTCCCTAAATGACTGATAGCTCCATCCTAAATGACTGATAGCTCCACTCAAGCATGCAAATACACACACACACAAAACATGTCCTCATAAACCACCTAAATAGAGTACATTTAGGTCATACCCATGTAATTATACATTTTTGTGTCCTCATAAACCACATAAACAAGTATACACACACATTTTGAGATGTATTTTGGGTTTGACTTTTACTCAAGCAGTAAACTGTAAAATTGATGGATTGCAACTCGAGTCATTTTCGCTGTAAAGATATCTTTACTTTTACACCTCTGCTAAATACAGTGCTTTTACTTTGGTAATACCATGGTGTTTCCTAAATTCTTAAGAATACCAAAGCGATAACCTTTAAAATTGTTTAGTTTGCAACTTAAGTAATTTTCATTGTAAGATATCTTTATCTTTAGCTTATATTTTTGGGGACTGAAAGATACACCTCTGCTACCGATGTTTCACTCTGGTAATACCATGGTGTTACCTGAATTCTTAAGAGTACCAAAACTGACCACAAATGTGTAGAGGACTGATGGAAAGAGTACGACACAGAAATGCACACGCTCACTAATGCTCAAAACAAGTGGTTCCCGGCCGGCCATTTCTATGTTGAATCCCTTTAAGTGGTAATGCAGCCATTATCAGAGGCGAGCTGCTCAGTGTAGAGTCTATCCATCTATTTTTACCTGCCGTGGTCAGCAGGTCCATTTAGCCATCCAGTAATGAGAGCTAATGAGCTGGACCTCTCCACACAGCCCTGGACAAATCACACAGCATCTGATTTACAACACCACAATCCAATAGGCCAAGGTTAAACCTGCTCACCAGAGGCTGAATCTTCACTTTTGATCGTCTGGGGATTCAGAGAAAGAAAACAGACAAAAATTGATCAGAATCTAAATTTAAAAAGAGCCTTATTATGGTTGCACATATGAGGAGTTTGTTTATATGCACAAAAAATTATATATATGTTTGCTGTTTGTTTAAACTACTTGTTAAAAAAGTTAAAACTAATAAGCTAACTTAATACTTTCTTGTTGTCCCAACACAAATCGATTGTGTGAAATCTAGCATTTTTTATAGTGTACACTACCCGACAAAAGTCTTGTCGCCTGTCCATGTTTTAGGAACAGCAAATAATAACTTGACTTCTAGTTGCTCATTTGGGATCAGAAGTGGCTTATATGAAAGGCAAAGGCCTCTAGATTACGCTTATTTTACCAAAATAAAATCTGATCATTTTTTGATATCTAATGATTTAATTAGGACAGTAAGGTCTGATTTTGCTTCGACAAAAGTCTTGTCACTTAACAGAAATAATGTACAGTATAGAACATAAAGTCATGCTGCAGTGGAAACAGAATGAATATTGTGTCTGACTCCATCATGAGCTTGGAGGACTGCATCCATACATCTCTGAATGACTCAAATCACTTAATAATAAAGTCATCTGGAATGGCAAAGAAAGCGTTCCTGCAGGACTCCCAGAGTTCATCAAGATTCTTTGGATTCATCTTCAATGCCTTCATCTTACCTCAGACATGCTCAATAATGTTCATGTCTGGTGACTGGGCTGGCCAATCCTGGAGCACCTTGACCTTCTTTGCTTTCAGGAACATGGATGTGGAGGCTGAAGTATGAGAAGGAGCGCTATCCTGCTGAAGAATTTGCCCTCTCCTGTGGTTTGTAATGTAATGGGCAGCACAAATGTCTTGATACCTCAGGCTGTTGATGTTGTCATCACTCTGCAGATCTCTCGCACGCCCATATACTGAATGTAACCCCAAACCAGGATTTTTTCTTCAGCAAACTTGACTGATTTCTGTGAGAATCTTGGGTCCATGCGGTTTCCAGTAGGTCTTCTGCAGTATGTGTGATGATTGGGATGCAGTTCAACAGATGATTCATGGGAAAAATCGACCTTCTGCCACTTCCAAATGATCAAGTGGAGCTGTGCGTCGATGGATTTGCTCTTCAGTGTTTGGACTTTCAGCAGTGAAAATTAAACCACAATAAACTGAACTAAACTGAACTTCAACTCTGAAAACTGAACTGACGCCGTTTCAATTTACTAGAACTTCTATGTTAAACTGCTTTGACACAATCTACATTGTAAAAGTGCTAGAGAAATAAAGATGAATTGAATTGAATTATAACTATAAACCATTGATTTGTAACTAAAAATCTGATTATTTCTTGCACCAAATACTACATTCTTGACTCTTTTGGAGTCAAACGTTGTGTTATGTTGAAAATCAATGAACATGGTACATTTTTTGTTATTTAATCAAGTAGAAATGTTCATATTCAATTCAATTCATATTTATTTCTCTAGAGCTTTTACAATGCAGATTGTGTCAAAGCAGCTTCACATAGAAGGTTGTAGTAAATTGAGTTCAGTGTGGTTTAATATTCACTGCTGAAACTTCAAACACTGAAGAGCAAATCCATCGATGTGCAGCTCCACAAGTCCCGAACCATGCAAGCCAGTGGCGACAGCGGCAAGGAAAAAACTTCACCAATTGGCGAAAGTGAAGGATTAAAAAACCTCGAGAGAAAGCAGGCTCAGTTGGGCACGACCATTTCTCCTATGACCAAACGTCTTGTGCAGAGCTGCAGTCTAGGTGCCGAAGGCTGGAGAATGCTAGACGTCTATCGTGGAGAAGCTGCAGGTAGGACAGATCACCGGCTGGTGTACAGGATGGCCCTTCAGGATCAATGCGAGGACTCGTCTGTCACTCCATTCATACAGGAATCAGTCTCATGCTCTCCACTCCTCCATGACCACCACAGAAGCTGCTCAGGATACGGCCTGGTCCAGAATTATGGACACCTTGGGCATAATAAAAAAAAGACATTAGCACAGATGTCGTTCAAATTATAATGTTTTTTGGGAAGTGTTCTCGGCTCCGGTTCCCCTAAATAATGCAGACTAACAATCCTTTAGAGCAGTGGTTCTCAAACTTTTTTCAAGTACCACCTCCGAAAAAAGTTGTCTCTGCAAGTACCACCATAATGAACAGTATTGAAATATAGTAGCATAGGCCCAGTAAAGCAGCTACAGCTCTGTAGAGTTCAAAAACAAGGCAGTATAATTCCTATTATTAAGAATATTTATTATTGTCAGCCACTTTAAACATTATAAATAGAATTTGAACATTAACACTGTACTGTGCATATATGTAAAACATTTAACAAAAAATAGATAAAAACGTCAACATTTAAATTAAAATGTGCTTTTAAAAGTTAAAAATGGTAGGTCACTGTTCTTAAAAAGTAAAAAAAAAAACTCCTGTACTTAAATATAAAGTATTAACATAGAGTAGCCTATTTATCAACACCTGGAAATATTGCCTGGACCTCATAAATATAGTCTATATGTCATCATATTCATATATAAACCATTTTTATACATTTTTAAATATATGTATGTACATATGACATATTTGATTCCTCCGCGTACCCCTAGAAGGAATTCCGCGTACCACTAGTGGTACACTTACCACAGTTTGAGAACCACTGCTTTAGAGGATTTGGATATTAAAAGCATTTGTGTTTTATGTGTATGCAAGGGGCGTAGATTTAGGGTGGACGGAGGGGACGCGTCCCCACCAATATCCATCAACTATTAAAATGTCCCCACCAATAATTTAATTCACCTAAAAAAATGCCCAAAGGGTTAAATCTCGTCTGTCCTCGGGTTGCACCCCCCCCCCCCCCCCCCCCCCACCCCCCAAACACATATGAACATTGTGATTGGCTGTGCCTTTCGCTGCTGTCATGTGAGAGGCTGAAGCAGTGCCAAAACATCTGCACAGGAGAATTTCCTATGCAGGAATGAGGTGTGTGAGGTGCGTGACACACAAGTGAGGATGGCGGCCGCAAAGAAAAGGTGGACATAAGTAGGCCCACACGGAATCTGCGCGCGCAGAATTCCGCAGACTTTTAGCTTATCATTAATTCTGTTTATTTACTTGAGTAAATGTGTGTAACTCTGAACTTATTCAGTTTTTAAATTACACATAATTCACATATTAAGGTTTTAGTTATGAGACTCTCAAAATAATTCAGCAGAAATCTGCAGATTTGTATCAAAATTCTCCGCATAAATTGCAAAAAACGTCCGCAGATTCCGTCTGGCCCTAGACATAAGGAGCTTTTTTCAACATAAAGTGTAAAGCACATAAACTCAAGTTCGCTACGGAATGAGTACATCATAATAATGCCGCATGGTTTTTCTCCGCTTTAGCGCAGAATCTATCGTCATTGCAGGCTGAAAGTCAGTATAATATGCCCTGAAAACTGTAAAAGTATATGATCCCTGCCAGTTTTCCTAATCTGTCAGAGTAGCACGTCCAATATCGGTTGAAAAGAAAATGTCAGAAAAAAATACAGCCTGTGCTCCATCTTTTATATATACCTACAGTTGAAGTCAGAAGTATTAGCCCCCCTGTGATTTTTGTTTTCTTTTTTTTAAGTATTTCCCAAATGATGTTTAACAGAGCAAAGAAATTTTCGCAGTATGTCTGATAATATTTTTTCTTCTGGAGAAAGTCTTATTTGTTTTATTTGGGCTAAAATAAAAGCAGTTTTTAATTTTTTAAAACCCATTTTAAGGTCAATATTATTAGCCCCTTTAAGCTATTTTTTTCGGTAGTCTACAGAACAAACCATCAATATACAATATACAATAACTTAACTAGTTAACCTAATTAACCTAGTTAAGCCTTTAAATGTCACCTTAAGCTGTATAGAAGTGTCTTGAAAAATATTTAGTCAAATATTATTTACTGTCATCATGGCAAAGATAAAATAAATCAGTTATTAGAGATGAGTTATTAAAACTATTATGTTTAGAAATCTGTTGAAAAAATCTCTCCGTTAAACAGAAATTGGGGTAAAAAATAAACAGGCAGGCTAATAATTCAGGGGGCAAATAATTCTGACTTCAACTGTATATATGAGACACGTTTCATTTACACTACGACTAAAGTCTTTATCAAACTCTCTCTTTATCAGTTAATGAACATTATTTTAATGTCAGGCCTGTGGCCAGCTTATTATTAAGGGTGCTTATTATTATTTTTTTTAGAAACTGAAGCTTTTTGCACTTATTCGCCTGATTTTCTATTTAATTATGACCTATACTGCATTGTAGTGACATAGGAACACATTTTTGCTGGATTATCTTGTCGGATAGTTATCATAACTACATATTTTGATGTACCCAAAAATGTCACACTATTTTACTATTTTAAGTGTTTATTTATAAGTTTTATATTGCAGTTTTATAAATAATGACAATTTAGAATAAAAAAAAATGAAAAGATGCTTATTTTTAAAATACACATTTATTATCATATATCATTACGTTTTTTTTTGTTTTTTTTTTATCTGTTAAAACTTTTATTACATAAAAAAAATAAAGTCTACAGGCACATAACAAACTGGTCAGCATATTTAACTTTCCTCAGACAGAATTTGGCCATTTGAATAATAAGACAATTTCAAACATAGTAATAATATTAATCCAACTTTTGGTCTTTTAAATCACTCGAACCCCACTTGCCTATGGGCTTGACTATTTCATTTACTTTATAAATTGTATAAAGAGAGGATTAGTTGATAATATATTTTAATAGCAGTAAAAAAAATTAATAGCTGTATATACAGTTGAAGTCAGAATTATTATCCCCCCTGAATTATTAGCTCCCATGTACTTTCCCCCCGTTTCTGTTTAAAAGAGAGATTTCTAAACATACTAGTTTTAATAACTCATCTCTAATAACTGATTTATTTTATCTTTGCCATGATGACAGTAAATAATATTTGACTAAATATTTTTCAAGACACTTCTATACAGCTTAAAGTGACATTTAAAGGCTTAACTAGGGTAATTAGGTTAACTAGGCAGGTTAGGGTAATTAGGCAAGTTATTGTATAACGATGGTTTGTTCTGTAGACTATCGGAAAAAAATTATCTTAAAGGGGCTAATAATTTTGTGCTTAAAATGGGTTTTAAAAAATTAAAAACTTCTTTTATTCTAGTCGAAATAAAGCAAATAAGACTTTTCCCAGAAGAAAAAACATTATCAGACATACTGTGAAAATTTCCTTGCTCTGTTAAATATTACTTGGAAAATATTTAAAAAAGAAAAAAAATTAAAGGGGGGCTAATAATTCTCACTTTAACTGTATATGCTTTAAATGTCACTTTAAGCTGTATAGAAGTGTCTTGAAAAATATCTAGTCAAATATTATTTACTGTCATCATGGCAAAGATAAAATAAATCAGTTATTAGAGATGAGTTATTAAAACTATAATGTTAGAAATGTGTTGAAAAAAATCTCTCCGTTAAACAGAAATTGGGGGAAAAAATTAAGCAGGGGGGCTAATAAATTGACGTCAATTGTATATTGTTTTCACCCGTCCCCACCAATGTCAAGTGCAAACCTACGCCCTTATGCTAATGCAAAGAGATGTGTCTTTAATCTAGTTTTAAACTGACAGAGTGTGTCTGCTTCCCAAACTGAGGAAGGCTGTTCCAGAGTTTAGGTGCCAGATATGAGAAAGATCTACCTCCTGCACTTTCAGAAATAAAGGTATGCGAGCTGTCACTGCGGTGGTACCTTTTCAAAAAGTACACGTTTGTACTTAAAGGGTCCATATTGGTACCTCAGAAGTATATATTGGTACCTACAAATATTAAGAGGAACGGTTTTGTACTTCTTAGGTACCAATATGTACCCTTGAAGTGTTAATATGGACCTTTTAGGTACAAATTTGTACCTTTAGAGAAGGTACCACCCCAGTGACAACTCGTGTACATTTATTTCTGAGAGTGTACAGTTGATTTTGATATTCTAGGAATAACCAATTGTCAAAATTAATTGAGCGTTAGAGGACGTGATGGGCTATAATACACCAGGAGCTCCCTAATTATCAGTATTTCTACAGAATAAAACAAAAACTACATTTTACTCACACAAGTAAACATAAACGTTACTTTAGAATTGTCAAATCTTCTCATTTTTCCCCCACATCTTTATATAATGCAAACACAAGTTCTAGTGCATGAGTGATTTTCAATTACTCATCTCCTCCTAATTAGTGCAGTAATGATATAAATCCGATGTGACAAATGAAGACCAAAGAGCAAATATTTAGTGCATGTTTTCTCCATTTGTCTTTGTTCAGTTCGGCTTGATTTCTGGCATTTCCTGGAAGATGTTCAGCTGTCACAAGGATTACAAATGACCAGCTAAAATGACACACGCATTAAGAGAAGCGCAGCCACAGAAGGACATATAACAGCCTCTTCAGTTACTTAAGCAAAGTAGAGCTCTTCAACACTAATAACCAATCAGAAGAACAGGCCATAACCTCTGTTCTTAACTGTGGACCCTTTTCACAAGACTGTTATGACGTGTTTAATTTTAAATACTTGAAAGTTTTAAATATTTTTATTAAAACTAAACGTATGTATATTTGTATGTATTAAATCATGTTTGCATCGAATTACAAAAAAAAAAAATCACCACCTATGCGAGGTGTTTATAATGCATCGCAGTAAGTTTGACATTGTTCTCTTCTGGCTGCCGTTATCAGTCTCACACTATGTTGCAACATAGGTTCATTTTGAAAGCGTAGCCCTATGTACATTTTTGGAGATCGCAAATTATGTAGCCAGAAGTACGTATGGTTGCATTTTGTCTTTACAGCAAATACTACGCTGCAGTATGACGCCATTCCTTTTCTCGCTTACCAGCTGACTGCTTATTTCCGTATGGACGGCTTTCCTGCTATTACCAGTTTGTCCAGTAGCTCATCATGTACGAGTTGACCACGATGACGGGGTTTCAGTCCGGTGAAGAACGGTTCCAGAAAGCAGGTAATACAAAAACAAAAGCCAAAATATAGAATAAACAAGTGAATAACAGGGTAAGAATGTGGTAAAAATCAGGCGAGGGCTTTTCTTTTTTTGGATTGCTTTTTAAAACCGTCAGTTGGGTTTAGGGAAGTGGGTGGACGGGTCAATCGGTGCTTTTGAAAACACTTGGTTGGATTTAGGGAAGGAGGAGAGTGGGTCAGTCGGTCGGTCAGTCGTAGATGTCGTAGGTAGGTCAGTAGGTCGGTCACTCTGGTAGATTTACGCGAGAACAGCAGGCGCAAATGGCACTCGCGAGAGAAATTTAAGATCTCAAAAAGTGTACACAGCGGCCTCTGGTGGATCTACAAAAACTACAAAAAAAAAACGTAGCACCTGGGACGTATTTGGCGCTCTGCAGAAATGTATATAAGGGTACGTAATCAGAATGAGCCTGGGTTGCTTTTTTTTTTTTTTTCTGAAAGTCTTGATAACAACATCGTGGGGTTTTTCTTTTATTATTTTAGCCAATAGGATTGTGAAAACATGATTTGTTGTACTCCCCCAGAAATGTGAAAAGAATCCATTAGCACTTTAACCTTAAATCAGACGTCTGAGTGCTAAACTTTAGTGCTAACTCAACTCTCTCAAACCCTACACGCTAAAAATGCTGGGTTGTCATATAACCCAAGACATATAACACCAACAGTTGGGTTTGTCCATATTTGACCCAACAATGGCATAATCAACCCAGCAATTTTTTAGAGTGTAAAGAATTAATTCGTTCATTTTCCTTCAGCTTAGTCCCTTTTTTTTAGGGGTCACCACAGTGGAATGAACTGCCAACTATTTTAGCATATGTTTTACGCAGCGGATGCCCTTTCAGCAACAACCCAGTACTGGGAAACACATTCATTCACACTCATACACTACCGAGAATTTAGTTTATTTAATTCACCTATAGCGCATGTGTTGGACTGTAGGGGAAACCGGAGAATGCAGAGGAAACCCACGCCAACACGGGGAGAACATGCACACACCATACAGAAATGCCAACTGACCCAGCTGGGACTCGAAACAGCAACCTTCTTGCTGTGAGCCGACAGTGCTGACAACTGAGCCTCTGTGTCACCTCATTTTGTGAATATTTCTACCAAATTAAATAACAAATAACCACTGAGCCACCGTGCCCCCGTAAGAAATAATTCATTCATTCATTTACTTTTCGGCTTAGTCCCTTTATTCATCTGGGGTCACCACAGCGGAATGAACCGCCAACTTATCCAGCATATGTTTTACGCAGCGGATGCCCTTCCAGCCGCAACCCCATCACTGGAAAACACCCATACACTTCAATTCACACACATACACTACGGACAAATTTAGCTTACCCAATTCACCTATACTGCATGTCTTTGGACTATATGGGAAACCAGAGCACCCGGTGGAAACCCACGCGAGGACATGCTAACTCCACACAGAAATGCAAACTGACCCAGCCAAAGCTCAAACCAGCGACCTTCTTGCTGTAAGGCGACAGCACTACCTACTGAGCCAATGCATCGCCCGTAAGAAATAATTATCACAGCTAATTAATTATTTCAGAATATCTAAAGAAAAGGATTTTCAAGAGTTCCCACTTAGATATGCTTAGCTTTAAAGCAGGTTTGGCATGCTGTCCCGGGAGAGAACCCTGAGCTCGGAGATACTTGAGCTCAAGGCTCCCGTCCGGTCAATAAGCCTATTAGGGGATCCGAGATCAGGTAGGTCTCGAGAGCTCCCCTTAGAAAAAGGGAGGAAAAGGAGGAGATTGGGTGGAAGGGGGGATTCTTCCAAAACGAAGATAGAGCAGTAGGGAGAAAATAATCCATATATAGTAAGCTTGGATCGTTCTGATTGGATTATTACTGATTACAGATGAGAAGCCAGACGTGCTCAATCATATCACGTGCTCCTCTCGAAATTAGTTTGTGAAACTTCACTTAATGATAAGACTTAGTTGTTTTTTGTACTTTCACTATTCTTACCACAAAAAATGACAAAAAATAATAGATGTAAAATTAATATAAATGTTAAGAAATTAGGTGTCATATTTTTCATTACAAAAATATGATTAACATATTTACTCAAGCTATTTAGACTGATAATATAAAATATTGTTCTAAAAAATAATATTTTTGCAGCCATTTATTAGAGTATATATTAACTAAAAAATTATATATTAAGAGCGCAGCACAGTGATTAGCGCTGTTGCATAACAGCAAGAAGGTCACTGGTTAACTGGAGCCTCAGTTGGGTCAGTTGGCATTTCTGTGTGGAGTTTGCATGTTCTCCTCGTGTTGGCGTGGGTTTCCTCCGGGTGCTCTGGTTTCCCCCACAATCCAATCACATGCGTTATAGGTGAATTGAATAAGCTAAATTGGCCGTAGTGTATGAGTGTGAGTGAATGCAAGAGTGTATGTGTGTTTCCCAGTACTGGGTTGCAGCTGGAAGTGCATCCGCTGTGTAAACCATATGTGGATAAGTTACCAGTTCATTCCGCTGTGGTGATCCCTGATGTATAAAGGCACTAAGCTGAAGGAAAATGAATGAATAAATGAAGGAATAGCTATTACTATTTTGCACTTTCACTATATTTTTATCACAGAAAAAAACTAGAATAAATGTTTAGAAATTAGTTTTTATATTTTCATAAAAACAAATATCATTAACATTGATTCAGATCGATAATAAAAATATTTATATATTTATTATTTAATAAATATTTATTAATAATCAATGTATATTTAAATAAAAATTTAATATAATATAACAAATATATAATATAATATAAATAGTAATATATAAATATTTTACTTTATACATAATTACACACATAAGGCATTCATTTGAACATTACAAAAAAAACTATATTTATGTATACATTTTAACAGTGTAAATTTTTATATACATTTTCAAACAAAATATTTATTAGGTTTCTATTTATCAATAAGGGGCAACATGGTGGCTCAGTGGTTAGCACTGTCGCCTCACAGCAAGAAGGTTGCTGGTTCAAGCCTCAGCTGGGACAGTTGGCATTTCTGTGTAGAGTTTGCATGTTCTCCCCGTGTTGGCGTGGGCTTCCTTTGGGTGCTCCGGTTTCCCCCACAGTCGAAACACATGCGCTATAGGGGAATTGAATAAACTAAATTGGCCATAGTGTGTGTGTGTGTGTGAATGAGTGTGCATGGATTTCCCAGTACTGGGTTCCCAGGGCATCCACTGTGTAAAACATATGCTGAATAAATTGGCGGTTCATTCCACGGTGGCGACCCCTGATGAAAAAACAGTTTAGGCTGAAGTAATATGAATGAATGAATGAATTTATCAATTCTTGCTTATTTTAATTTGGCCTTCACAACAGCTGTAAACATCTCTCAATGCATCTCTCATTTTTGCGACCACTCAGCCGTCTCACTCAGACATTTATATCACTTCTATTTTAATTGCTACAAACCAAACCATTTTTCCAGGCCAAAAGACAACTCAAAAGCAATGCAATTTGACAGACAAGCCTAATTTTGGCAACTAGAGTCCCATCTTACAGTGCATGTTTTCTTATATAACAGCATCTCTGGCATTCTATATCCTCTGACATTTATGATTCAAATTTCCAGAGCGTGTTATAGACATGCTTAGTCACAGGCCGACTAACACTAATGACCATTTCCCTCACAAGTTCCCTCACAAATAAGGGGGTCTAAACTCACAAAATTAAGACCTTTAAGTGGAATTACAGCCACGAATGACGTGTTTTCAATTGCACAACTTTAGTGGAGTCATTTCAGAAATGCAAACACACACACACACACACACACACATCTGTTTTCTGATAGCATCATAATCGCATCATCCCAGTGACATTCATACATCATTACTCCAACTGTCTGCACCGTATATATTTTTCCCAAGAAATACGAGTGCTATGCAATATTTAATGTGTCATTTTTTCTTTGTCTTGCTCTGCACCTGTGCGTTTTATGTTCAATTTGTTTGTATTTTCAGGGATGAAACGAAATGGCAGTCATGTGTCATGTTAATTTAATTGAGATAGTTTGAATATTACTCAAAATAATGGCCCATTATTCTGTGGATTCAGAGAGAACACATGGACAAGATCATGAATCAGTTGCTCTTAATGGTTAAAGGGATAGTACACCTAAAAACGAACATTTACTTATCCTCAAGTGGTTATAAACGCAAAAGAAGATATTTAGAAGAATGTTGGAAACCTGTAAACATTGACTTCCATTGTTTTCTTACTATGAATGTGCCAATGGTTACCCGTTTTCTTCTGTGTTCAACAGAAAAAAGAATTAAAGGGATAGTTCACCCAAAAATGATAACTGTGTCATCATTTACTCATCCTCAAGTGTTTATAAACACAGAAAATATATTTAGAAGGTTAGAATCTTGTAACCATTGACTTCCATAGTATTTGTTTTTCTACAATGAATGTATAAATGGTTACTGGTTTTCTTTTGTGTTCAACAGAAAAAAGATTAAAGGGATAGACACCCCCAAAAATGATAACTCTGTCA
>CAIGQZ010001236.1:5480004-5532154 GCA_903798205.1 Danio tinwini
ATATATATATATATATATATATATATATCCTTCATCTCTCATATTGTCTTCAACTATATTACAAATTCTTCTTTAAACACGACTAGTTTTGGGGGAATCTTGAAAAATGTACATTTATGAATATTAAATATCAACAAAATATTAAAAAAGATAACGCCAAACAACTGTACCCTGCGTAAAGCTTGCCTGCGTTCACGCGCTTCCTGGACGCAGCTGTCCGATTGGTCGGACGCCCGGACGTGCGTCACGGGATACCAACATGTCCGCGTTCATTTGAAACAGAATAGTGTGCTCAGTTTGCTTTTCACCGCATACTTTGATGAGTTTGTACGTTTCTCCAAGTGAGCAGGAGATTGCAGAGGGAGAGGCATCTGTTAAAGGGAAGGACCGCACTCCAGGACTGGAAGATCGACTATTTGTTATTATCAGGTGAATATTGGAGCGGATGTTGCTAACTTAGCTGTAGCGCCGCGGCTAATGCTGACAGCATGACAGACCGAGTTTGTCTTGGGAGTTTTACATATTATTAGCAACAGAAAAGAGCTCATGTGTAGTGCAATCTATGGTTTTACTCACTGATTTAATGAAAGGGTTAATCGCACATCATAACAAATATTGCTGCTATTTGGCGAACGATAATGATTTGAATTGTCACTAAATGTCGTATTTTCCTTAACTTATACTATTGCGTGAACAGTTAATGTTCAAGAAACATACTGACAAATTTTGAGCTAAAGTTGGTTTTATATTCGGACTTTAAGCTTTTCAATATAAATTCAGAAATTATTCTTTGCTAATTCTCAAAAGGGAAATCATATTAGCAGTGGTGGAAAGAGTACTAAATCATACTTAAAGTACCATTACTTGCCTAAAAATGTAGTGCAAGTAGAGTAAAAGTATCTGCTGTAAATATTACCCAAAGTATGAGTACAAAGTAGACCTCAAAAAGTACTCAAGAGTAATGCGCAGTGAGTATTACGCTGTAAAAAAAAGCTGATGCGTTTACATGTATTCTGTGGATGTGTGTAAACGTAACATTCTGTAGTGAATCTAGTAATTGCTTAGCAGGCACACAACGTCATAAGATGTTAATATTAGGCTAGATTCAGGTCGTGACATCAGGTGATCAAAATTTAATGTCTTACCAGTGTCTAAAGGCAACATTATTTTGATGTTTAATAATGACATTAAACGACGTTGATTTTAGGTTGTATTAGAAAGTGACCAAAATTTAACGTCGAGCCAACATCTTAAACCAACGTCATATTGACATCAAACAATGACATTTATTCGTCAGGTACAGCAACCAAAATCCAACATCTGATAGAGCTTATAGTGGTAGCGTCCACACAACATCAAATTGGAACATCATTAGACCTTAGTATTTGGTTGACTTTAGGTTTAGGTCAT
This sequence comes from Danio tinwini, assembly GCA_903798205.1. Classification (NCBI taxonomy): domain Eukaryota; kingdom Metazoa; phylum Chordata; class Actinopteri; order Cypriniformes; family Danionidae; genus Danio; species Danio tinwini. Next base: position 5,481,415 of record CAIGQZ010001236.1, read on the forward strand.
CATACAGTAAACATCCGTCTTCTCATCAGTGATATGCATCTAAACACTCTGGGTCAATGCGTGTAAAGATTTGGGACATCTTCTTGGACACTTTTAATGCCTCCAAACAGTTTGCTGCAGTTATAAATCGCCCATGTCTTGAGGTAGTTCATTATAATGTAATTTACCTTCTATGTGCGATTTGATTGTACAGCAATCGCAGGACTGCATTTTCTAATCCCTAAGAGACAGAAAATAATAAAGTAGTGACTGCAGGTTGAAGGAAAGTAGTGGAGTAAAAATACAGATACAGCACTAAAAATGTACTTAAGGGAAAGTAAAAGTACACATTTTTTAAAACTACTCAGTAAATTACAATTCCTAAAGAAAACTACTCAATCACAGTAGTTTGAGTATTTGTTACTTCACACCTCTGCATATTAGCTGCCAATGACTATCAAAGTATAACATTGTTTACAGTCAATTAAAAACTGCTAATGTTGTTTTGAAGTCATAGTTGCATGCTATTTCAGACCGAATACTCAAAGTAGAGTGGTAAACAATATAGGGCTGGAGTGCCCAAACTTTTTTTTTTATGAAGAGCCAAAAACCAAACTTGATTGAGAGCCATGGGCCGAAGGTAAATATACCAAAATATAGCATGCACTGTAAAACTAAATGCAGGATTCCACACAATTCATTAGGGTTGTCTCAACACAAATCAATTAGGTGGATTAAACACAAAACAATTAAGTTGTTCCAAAAAAATCTCTAGAATTGTGTTGAACTAATTTTGCATAAGTAGGTTGAACAAGCAGCAAAATACATTTTTTTTCAGTGTTTATTACATTTAAAGTTACCATGGGTAATTTCTTAATTAAATTTATTCATTTTCTTTTTTGCCTTAGTCCTTTTATTAATCAGGGGTCGCCACAGCGTAATGAACTGCCAACTTATCCAGCATATGTTTTATGCAGCAGCTGCCCTGCCAACTGCAACCCATCACTGGGAAATACCCATACACTCTCATTCACACACATACACTATGGACAATTTTAGCTTACCCAATTGACCTATAACGCATGTCTTTGGGCTGGGGGAAACCGGAGCACCCAGAGAAAATCCATGCCAACACGGAAAGAACATGCAAACTCCACTCAGTAATGGCAAACTGACCCAACCGAGGCTCGAACCAGTGACCTTCTTGCTGTGAGGCGACAGTGCTAACCACTGCGGCACCCCCTAATTTTTACATTTATTTCATATTATTATTAATAAATAGATTTAATCATATTAAATATTGCAATAGATTTTTTTACATCTTATAATGAACCTTTTACAATAAAATATAATTCTTTTTTTAACACAATGGAGATCAATGCCGAATACGTTAGTAAAGCTGCACCGCTGCACAGCTAATATCTTCTGCATTGTCTTCTATCCATCAGTGACAGTGTATTTTTTTAAATCTTAATTTATTTACAACATTTGGTTGAAATATTTAATTTCAGTTTGCTGTTTTGTAGCGCAACAATAAAACAAACTACCAAAAAAAAAAAACAGTCTCTTCTAAGATTGGATGGCTGGCCAAATTAATGGTTATCATTGCAGGTCCTACTTTGGGCATCTCTGATATAGTGACCTTGTCGTCAAGTTGTATGGTTCTAAAATGAACAAATGTGTGAATATAAAACCAATGTTACCTCAGTCTGATAGATTGACAAAAGAAAACAATATATGTTAGACAAATATATATGTGGCAGATATATGAGCAGACAGGCAGTGTAGGCACAGGTATTTGGAAATGTATATTTAATATATTGTAATAATGATTATGTACAGTTGAAAGAAATGTGTTATCCCATTTATGAAATTAATTATTTTCCAATCAAGTGTTGTTAAACAGAGTAAAGATCTTTTCAAAATGTTTATTCCTATATAATAGTATTAATAACTAATTTCTAATGACTAATTTCTTTTGTTTTTGTCATGATGACAGTACATAATATTTTAGTAGTTATTTAGTTACACTGTTATTCAGCTTAAAGTGCAATTTAAAGGCTTAACTAGGTTAATTAGGTTAACTAGGCAAGTCATTGGATAACAGTGGTTTATTCTGTAGCTAATCTAATTTTATTTCGTAAGATGGCCAAAGCCAAACTGAAAGGTAAAAGACTTTCTCCAGAAGAGAAATTCTTACGCTGTTAAACATCACTTGGAAAATATTTTTAACATATAATGAACATTTCTTATTGTAACTGCATATAGTCAACATGTGAAGCGGATCAAAAAAAAAGTTAATCCAAGTTACAAGAGTTGGTATTGTTCAGTCCACATAGTTGTCAGATTTTAGGACAACTATGATACAGTTTTGATCAGCAAAGCGTTTTTTTTTTTTTTTTTTGCTTTGCCGCTGTTGTAGTAAGGCTAAATATATAGCTAGTTGAATGCTTGATTAATTTAGGCATATTTTGTGGAAAAAAGAACCAAAAATAAAATACAGTGGGGGAAATAAGTGTTGAACACGTCATGTTTGTTTCTGTGAATAATATTCTAAAGGAGCGGTTGACATGGAATTGAGCCAGATTTTGGTAAAAACCCAAACAATACAAACATAAAAATAAAAAAAGCGAAAAATTAGTCATTAGTAATAATAATGGAATAACAGAAGGAGAAAGTGCTGAACAACTGAAACATATTTAATACTTTATATAAAAGGCTTTTTAGGCGACCGCCGCTTAAAGACGCCTCTCATATGGAGAATGAAGTCACATGCATTGCTCAGGTGTGAGTTTTTCACAGACTTCAACAGTGTGTAAAAATCTTGATGGTTCTGTGGGTCTCGTCTGTCAAATCTGCTCTTTGTTTTGTGTTTTCTATTGGATTTAGATCAGGTGATTGGCTGGGCCATTCTACAGCTTGATTTTCTTTCTCTGAATGCATTTGAGAGTTTCCTTGGCTGTGTTTTGGATCATTGTCTTGCTGAAATATCCAACCTGGATTCATCTTCAACCTCCTGCGAATGTAGATGTTGGACTGAAGCAGCTATTATTCATTTACATTGAGGAAGGGCAGAGTGTTGCTGAAGAACTACTGAGAGATTTCAGCTGCTGTCTGGGCTTTCCCTGCTGAACTACACCTCCATTTCTTCATGTGTTCAATACTTTTTCCCTGTGTCATTTAATTTTATTACACATAATTTCAATTGAAAACTAATTAGTTTAGTTTTCTTTGCATACATGGATTTCTTTGGTTGTTACTAACATCCGGTGAAGATTTCAAGTCAACAGCACTTTTAGAAATATGTTTTCTGAGAAAAATGGACATGTTTGATACTTGTTTGCCCCTCTGTAAATGAACGCTGTTTTTTTAAAAAGGCGTGCACCACATTATTTTCATTACTATATATGATGAGATGCAATCCAAAAAAAAATGTTTGTCATTAGTTCAAACCTGATTGACCTCAATAGTGTACATGTGCTTTCCAGAAATAATGCTGATATTGGGAACTCATGTCGCACGTCTATGAAGAGAGAGCCACAATGATAGCCGCAGGCGAATTGCAGTCGTTTGTCCCATTCGGTCGTGAGCACTGCAAAAATCACCCGAATGCTGTGAATCTCCAGCTGCGGCAGCTCCAGCCGGCGTCTGAGCTCTGGTCCTCCGACGGGGCAGCTGGACTCGTGGGATCCCTTCAGGAGGTCACTCTACAGGAGCGTGACAAGGTATATTTTCCCATATAGCGATGTGTTTCGATTCCTCTTTATGTTATGTCAAAAAATTCATACAATGTACTTATTGTGTTCATAATGTATTGCAGAACACCTACTGAGGTGGGATACAGGTAGGGTTAATGACAGGTTTGGTGCTATGGGTAGGTTTAAGGGTGGGTTAAGATGTAAAAATATGTACAGTTGAAGTCAAAATTATTAGTGCTCCTGTGAATTATTTTTTCTTTTTCAAATATTTCCCAAATGATGCAGAGCAAGGAAGTTTTCACAGTATTTCCTATAATATTTTTTCTTCTGGAGAAAGTCTTATTTGTTTTATTTCAGACAATTTTAAGGTCAATATTATTACCCCCCTTCAGCAATATTTTTTTCGATTGTCTACGGAACAAACCAACATTATAGAATGACTTGCCTAATTACCCTAACTAATGAACCTAGTTAAGCCTTTAAATGTCACTTTAAGCTGAATACTAGTATCTTGAAATGTATCTAGTAAAATATTATGTGCGGTTATCATGGCAAAGATAAAATAAATCAGCTATTAGAAATAAGTTATTAAAACTTGTTTAGAAATGTAGTGAAAAAATCTCTCCGTTAAACAGAAATTGGGGAAAAATATACAGGGGGGCTAATAATTCTGACTTTAACAGTATTTACACTAAGTATGTTGTAACAAATTAATTTCAGTGTAAGTACATATTAGTTAAGTCCATCTAATATAAAGTGTTTCTTCTGTGTAGGATGATCACTTCTATTTCTTCATTATACACCCACTTAGACGTGCTGATGTTCAGTAATTCCGTATATTATGATGATGAGCATGTGCAAAATTGATATCGTAGGATATGGTGAACAATTATTTATTATTTAAAGGTGCAGTATGTAAGTTTGACACCCAGTGGTTGAACTAGATATTGCACTCCTGGATCAAAATAAATGCAAGCGCGGGTTGCCAGATTGAGTACAGGAGCGAGTGATTTAAACTGTGTTCTAAATAAAAGCAACGACACGTGATAGAGGGAATATTCTCCATATTAAAAGGAGTTTTTGTTCTAACCAACACCTGGAATTGATATATTAAACTGCTTCTATTACTCACAACTGAACAACAGAAACCTATGACAGTGATCACCTCAGGTAAACCACATGTGCTTTATTCAGTGCTAAATGCTAACAATGTGAGTTTGAATGCCATTTTACAGGACATTTACTGAAAGCAGCAGCAGATAGTTCACCTCAGATCTTGAAAATACAATAAACCATTTGAAGTTGAACTTTAGAACTAAACACATATGAGTGATTCAGCATCTACATTTAATGATGTTAAAGAGGGTTAATATGTATTAAATAGATTATAAACCTTACAGTTTCATGAGTGAGTGCATATTCTGTGCTTCTGAATGGCTGTATTTACATTTCTGTCGTGTTTCATCTGGTGCAAACGGGCAAATTGCTAATCACTGCGTATCTCATCACAAAGCGTGTTGTTAGGACACGCGGTCACAATGTAACCTGCTCACTTTCGTAATATTTATATCATTTGCTAATTAATAACTTCATGTGGAACTGAATCTGTCTCATTTCAACATCTGATACTGTTCACTGTTGCATTTCGCTCACGGATACATGCTTTCAAAGCCTTTCTGAATGAATTAATGAAATACGCTGTTTTCCAACAAGGCAACCCGGAGTGCTGAATTATAATTGGCCAAACTGGCATTGTGCAGGTAAATTAACTCAAAGACAGCGGTCCGGCATGGAAAAACCTTTTTCAAATCAGAATATCTGACTTCAGCATTGTTTTTCAGTTAAACAAGTATGTTCACTTGGGATGTTTCTTTAGTATCTGCACACATATTATGGTATTTTTATGCTTTAGAAGTCAAAAACTTGCATACAGCACCTTTAATCCTACCTGCGACATTAGAAATAGTGTGATTATTAATAAGCCTTTTATTTGTTAACTCTGTACAGTAAAGCTTGTCAAGTAAAGCTGCAGTAAAGTATTTGTTAACATCAATTAATCAGTTAATGCATAAGCATTTAATAATCTTAAGCGATGTTAATTTCTTAGTTAATACTTAACGCATTCAAATTAAAAGTTAATATCCAGTCAAATTTAGCTGTATTTTAATACATAATAACTATAATCTGTTTTTTCCTCACTGTTAATTTTAATGCATTAACATTAACTAAAGGGATCTTATTGTAAAGTGTTACCTATTGTACTTTTTCATCATTTGCCAATTAAGTTTGTTTAATAAATTAGTTTACTTTGATCATGTATATAAAAAACCTATATATATATTTAGGTTATTATACCTGTTAAAGTGAGCAACATAGATCAATATTGTGATAATACCGTATATCACGAAAAAAACTTCAGCAATTAATCACGACATGAAAATTTGATAGTGTTTTGAGTTTGATTTTGGTGCGATTGGCAGGAGCGCTGGCAGCTGAGGAAGGGAACGGCTTCTGATGATGTTGAATATGACGAGGAGCTGTATGTGGCTGGAAACATGGTCATCTGGAGTCGTGGCAGTAAGAATCAAGCCTCATGTGTGTACAAGGCCTTCACAGTCGACAGCCCAATTCAGCAGGTACTGTCTACAAAAACAAAAAATAAAGCTAGAAATTTTCTCAGAACAAATGTCATTTTTATTAATTATAGCACTTAACAATAATCCTGTTATATGGCTTTATTTTTCAGCTAATTGGTATTATTGTAATGTGGTAAATATGTGGGTCAAAGTGTAATAGTGTTATTTCCCTCCTGGACATTAGAGTGCGTCTTGTTAAATTAAAAACAATTCTGAGCAAAAACATAATGACTTTCATCAACTTGACCTGTGAACCGAATGAGTGTAAAAAAATCTGGATGTAAACAACGAGTTACTTTGCATTTTAATGATCTTAAATGAGAAAAAGTCTTGAAATTACCTAAATTTGGTTAGGAATTTGGACTTAATTAATCAGCGAATGAACCACATTAAATATGGATAACCATTCCTGACCATACTTACTTTACTTAATTTCCAACAACAATAAAACCAAAACTGTATTATAAAGGAAAAAATACTCTATTTAAGACCCCCAAATACTTAAAATGGTCATTTTTAAATCGTTATGCTTTGGTAAAAAATGTGTAACATATTTTTTTGTCATGACTTATTCTTTTATATATTTTAATAACCACAGGGTAGAATAAAAATGTTATTTCATGTTGTTGTTTGTTGTTGTTGTTTGATTTTATTAATCCTCAAAGGAAAATTTACACGTCACAGCAGAGCTTTCCGTATTAAAAATAGATAAAATAACTTGCATATACATAAAAACAACAATAATAAAATTACATTCATACTGCACACCTTAGTTTCAAAACATTGAGCAAACATTTGTCCATATCTAATACTAATACAGTTCAGCACAAATCATCTGGTATAATTTTGGTTATACAATATATATATATATACATACAATATATTATATAAATCTATGTGTTGCACTGGATGATGAAGAAATGTTTTTTTGTATTTTCATTTAAAAATCTTATTTAATTTATGTATTTATTTGTTTGTTGTTTTTAATTGTATATTAATTATTAAAATGCTCTTGCCATGAAAACTGCCTTACCGTACGTTCACACCGAAAGCGGCAAGAGCGTCAAATTAGCCGGAAGTCATTCATTTTCAATGGGAGCCGGCGGCGAGGAGCAGCGCGGCGCGTCTTCGCCGGTGTGGGCGTCGAGGAGAGTTGAAATCAAGTCAACTTTATGGTGATGAGCTGTGACGCGGTTCGGCGGCAAGCAATCAGAATGTAGAAGTCCACCGCTTGAGAGGAGTCCAGAGAACACAGTCACTGTGAACTTTGGTTCCCACCACAGTTGTTCCCAAGGGTTTTAATATTACGGTCGCCGGATTTCCAATTATTTGCAATGTTTTTCTTACAGGAACAAACATTAAAAAGTTACTGGCGAGTTACTGATGTGCATCAATGTTATATATATTTTTTCTTTAAAAAAGAGGGAATCTCATGCGACAATACAGAACGGTATGCTTCAAAATATTTCAGGCATATGGACACATTGGATAATTAAGTGGAGCAAAGCCACACCACATGCAACTAGATCTTCCGTAGTTAAATGAATTTGATAATAAATGTGCAACATCTTCACGCTAGAAAGCATGTTTTATGCGGGAATGTAACTGATTTGCTGATATGCTGCAATGGCGAGATCAATGTAGCGAATTTTGACGCTCTCGCCGCCGGAGCTAAAGGCAGACAGCGTCGTCGCCAGGGCGGCCAGAGCGACCTTTGACGCTCTCGCTGCTTTCGGTGTGAACGTACAGTTAGTTGCTGACATGGCATCAAACAAAAAAATATTACATTGCATTGTATTTTCATTAAAAAAAATTTATTTATTTATTTATATTGGTGAACATTATTAAAGCCAATCTCTGGATTTAACGCTTTGTATGTATAGAAAATCACTTATGTAAATGTAATTTAGTGCAGAAAACAAAAGGCAAATTTCGTTTCATAGGCATATTTTAAGTTCCCCAAATTATTGGGGCTTCTGTGTTGTTTCTAACTCAGTATACTAAAGTATTTTTGCAATTGTTTTACAGGCTCTTTGGTGTAATTTCACTGTCCCTCAGGCTAAAAAAGATGGTAAGAATGTTAAGCAGTTTTGTGTTGATGTATATTGTTATTGTACAAATGTATTTATTTATATTAGCATGTTATTTATTTGATCAAAATCAAGATACAGCTAAACAGTAAGCTAAGAAATAATATCACAGATTGTCAATATATTTTAAAATTAACTCTATTCCTGTGATACAGCGCTAAATATTTATTTTCTTAACTGTCACACAGTCCTTCAGAAGTCATTTTATGCCAACAATTTTACTTTGCTATCACAGCTCTACAATACATTTCAGTATGTTCTATCAGAAATTATCAGTAAAGTTGTTTAAAAAGGTGCCTCCTGGAGGAAGTTTACAATATTTATCATTGATCAAATTAAAAACTTTTATGACTTAAAGGGCACCTATGGTGAAAAATCTACTTTTCAAGCGGTTTGGACAGACATATGTGTAGGTATAGTGTATAGACCGTCATATTGTAGTGATATAAACACACTCAGTCCTTTTTTTCAATTTAACAACATAAAAACAGTGGACCAATTGGAGCGGTTTTGAGACAGACCGCAACTTGACGTAGGAGTGCGGTCCCCCCGCCCACCAATATTGATTGACAGGTGCGCATTACCATATCCTCAGTATGTTGTTTCACGTCCGCCATTTTCAGTGTGTGAGTCAAAGCGACGTCACCAAAGAAACATCCTTGCTCTATTTTTAGATGTAAGGCTCATTGGGCTCAACATTCACCACATTATTGCTCTCCTCACCGCCAGTGTTTGTGAGTTTTGGTGGGTAACGACGTGCAGTGCTATGCTTTTCACGTTGTCGCGGATGAAAGTGAGGACCAGGAGGGTGTCACGGATGAAAGTGAGGACCAGGGGGTTCGCTCACTGTTGCCTCTATGGATGTGCTGGCCCTGCTCAGGACACTGTTCATATTTCTGCCGCACCAGAGAGCGTTATCTGAATAGTTTCATTTTAAATAACATGCGAATGTGTGCGTCTGGTGTGTCGTCTCGTGGCTCTGAGCGGCGCATCCGGTGTATGACGCCCTTTAGTTATAGCCTCAAGCAGGTCGTACACCAGAAGCGTGTATATATATATATATAGGAAGCGTGTAGGCTACAAGCTCGGAGCTTTAAACTAGCACACAGTTGGCTGTAAAACTATACAAAGACACAAATGATTTTGTACTCTATGCTTGGTCTGTGTCTAAGTCGTACATGTACAGCTGAATGCTGGTCCTCTCACTCATGTTGCTTCTCTCTGTCTGCCTGTCTGTTGCCATACACAAAGAGGGGAGCTCTTGGCTCTGCCCACTTGTTAAGTTGGGCGGGAATTCAAAACTAATTTTCATGTGAAGCAACACGCCACTAAAGCGAACTGTGTACATGCCCCCAAAATGACACTTTTTAACACATCATAATAAAAATATCTGAATTGTGTTTTGAACTGAACCTAAACTGGCACACTCAGAAGAACCATCATATTAATATTACATCTTAAAAAAGGGGTAAAATAGGTGCCCTTTAAGGCTCGTACAAACTCGCCATTAAATCCTATTTGCTACTCTCCACTCCTACTGGCGTTATTGGTAGTTGCGGTTATCATACAGCTCTTTGTGTTCAGACGCCAATGACAAAAAAAGCAGCTCCACGTTCATCTTGCCTCGGGTGAGGTGCATGCTAGGTGAAACGCCAGTGTGGACGTGGATCATATTCATTCTGAAATGCCATTTTGAAACTAAGATGAAGTAGTGTAAACGGGACCTAAGTGTGTATTTTTTGTGAGCGGGTTGCTGGGCGAAGGATCACGATGCCGGCTCAGCATCGTAATGTCTATCGGCCATCGGCGATGGATGATGGCATTGTCTATCGACTCAAACCTAGTGTTTAACAGGCACATGCAGAGGTGGGGGCTTTGGGTGCTTAAGCCCCTTCCCTTTTTTCTTCTGGAAAGTGCTCTTTTTTTCCTGGGAATAATAATACTTTTTTTTATACTAATAATAATATAAAAAGTTTTAAAGTATATCTTGGTTTTAGTCTAGCCGCTCAAAGCGAGCCTCGAACCGGCGATTTGGAAAGAAAAACCACATGCGAGGTGAATGCTCTAACCAAGACCCTATTTACATTGGTACTCTGTCTTTAAAAGTGAGGTGTCAACAGTGGAGTAACGTCTATCAGCGCTTATGCCAACTCCTGCATCCGGGCCATAGCTTTACAGTCTGGCCCATACACACACTGCAGACGGAGTGTGTGTAAAACATATATTAATAGCTGACCTCTGTTACGGCAGCACAATATGATCGATAGAACCGCCGATGTAAATTCATTCACCATTCATCTATATTGTGTGGAGGTGAGTAACTGTTAACAAAAGACTACCTGAGGCCCAAATTTAACGTCAGCTCTTTATCCGAAAGTTCAAAAGCAAATAGGCTATTTTGTCTTGCTAACATCCCTCTGATTAACAACTATGTAATAAGTTAGCTAAAGTTTAGCCAGGGCAATATCTTAGACATAGAGGCTAGTGTAATGGAGAAACAACAGCTGAATAGAGAAAATATTGGCCTCTCGTTTTTGCAGTCATTTATTCAGAATATATAATGTTAATTGAAGCTATAAAACATGTACATATATTATAGGCTAGCTATGGAAGTCAGTGGCTATCAGTGTGTCCTATAATCTTCAAAATATTTTATTATTTTGTTCAAAAGAAAAAAAAACCTCAAACAAAAATAATAGATTGAAAAGGGATAGTTCACCCAAACATTTAAATCTACTTGCCCTCAAGTGGTTCCAAATCTTTGTTTATTTTGTTGAACATTAAGGAATTAAAGATTAAAAAATCTATATTTTAAAGAAAGCTAAACACTTGAAATCACTGACTTCCAGAGTAGGAAAAACAAATACCATGAAAGTCAGTGGGTTCCTGCTTTCTTCAAAATATTATTGTGTGTGTTCAACAGAAGAAGAAAAAAGTCAAATGGGTTTGCAACAAGTAAAAGGTGAGAAAATGGTGACAGAATTATTAGTTTTGAATGAACTATCCTTTTAAGGGTGAGTATATAGTGAATTTAGGGTGAAATTTCCTTTAATATATTTTATTTATTAAAGTACTATTATTATAATTATTATTTAATAAAAAGTTTTTTCCATGTATGCCCCTGCCCCTTAAAAGGTCTCTGCAGGTCCCTGGTGTTCAATGTAAATGCAGCAGCTCCGAGTATGTAAACAAAAGTGCCAATCTCATTGGTGGAGAAGTGTTTGACTTGGCTTGTCAAAACAAAAAAACGAGCATGAGGCGTTTGTTTAAAAATGACATTTTTGCGCCTGACGCTTTACACGTTGGTGTGCACCATCACATTGGCGCCATTTGTTTTTCCTGAGGCGTTAAATGTCAACGAAATAAAAAGCATCCCGGTGTGAACGACACTTTATTAGTGTTGTTGTTATCTTCGTTTTATTTTATATACATGTTTGCAAAGTAACAGTTATGATTGAAAATAAAAACTGAGTATTTATTACCAGTGTTTCCATTTACATAGGCAGTAAGTACAGTTGAAGTCATAATTATTAGCCCTCCTTTTTCGCAGTATTTCCTATAATATGTTTTCTTCTGGAGAAAGTCTTATTTGGCTAGAATAAAAGCAGTTTTTAATTTTTAAAAAGCATTTTAAGGTCCATATTATTAGCCCCTTAAGCAATAATTTCAATATTTATAATTTATTTTTCTACAGAACAAACCATCGCTATACAATGACTTGCCTAATTACTGTAACTTGCCTAATTAACCTAGTTAAGCCATTAAATGTCACTGTATTTACTGTCATCATGGCAGAGATTAGTTATTAGAAGATAGTTATTAAAGCTATTATGTTTAGAAATGTATTGAAGGGTCTTTTTTCTGTTAAACAGAAATTGGGGAAAAATATAAAGGGGGGCTAATAATTCAGGAGGGCTAATAAACCTGACTTCAGATGTAGGTCAGTAAGTCATGCTGGATGTTGTTGAGTAATCATTTTTCTTTACCATCTCCAGTAAAGGACGTTGTTGAGCAGACGGTGTGCATCGTCCAGAGCACCTGTGTGAACGTTCACAGCATGAGCGGGAAAGACTTCATATCTCCACTTCCCTTTCAGGTCAGAACGCACTTCTGTGTTTCTTCACAGTACATCTGTCTTATGACGGACTCTTCAGATCTGCTTCAAGTGCTCTATCAGTCTTGTGTATTTTTCCAGCACAACTATTGTCATCGGCAGAGCATTTGTTCATGTCGTCAGGGATTTAGTCAGCTTGAGTGTCTTTTTTAGCTCAGTGACTGATGATGTGCGCCAGTTGTCCGTTTCATGAGGCTTAATGGGTTATTTGGCATGCAGACAGGAAAGGGGGGTGGTTTGGTTTTAGTAGCAGTATTTAGACAGCGCAATTTACCATTCTGGCTTCATTTTACATGAGTAGATTCTGGAATGTCATCCCAGTAGCTTTTCTTAAGTATTTCTGGCTTGCACATATTTTTTTTAATGGCAAAACATGGGACCTGAATCAAAAACTGCAAAACAGTGCTCTAGTTCTTTTTCTGTATTAGCGTAAAATATTGTTTGTTATAATGTCTGTTAAATAAAAACAATAATGCATTGTTATATTGGGAATATAGTATACTTTATGCCTTATAATATCTTTTAGCTGTTTACATCACTGCAAAGATACTACAGTGTTAGTGAAAAGCAACTAGGCGATATTTATAGGTTAGGTCATATGGGTTTTTCTTATATCTTATTTGCAGTTTGTAATGTAGCTGTGCTTAAACGTGAACATGGCTGCACGATATTAAAAAAAATCTAACTTTGTGGTATTTTATTATTTTGCGATTATGCATACAAGTTCACCAAATGACTTGAATCTCTCTTTTTGGAAAGAATTGTTCATTTCAGATTGATTGGGATGATTATGCAGAGAAGTGCATCTGCCTAAAATCTTATAAACAATCTACAAACATAGATAAATACTGTAAAGGAAAAAATACAATAAACAACACTAAATAAATAAACAATAAGTCAAATAAACAGGTTTTTTGTCATTTTTTTCTAACAGTATTCAGGGCTTAAAATTAAAGGTGCTGTATGTAAGTTTTTGACTCTTTTAAAGCATAAAAATACCATAATATGTGTGCAGATATTTAAGAAACTTCCCAAGTGAACATACTTGTTTAACTGAAAAACAATGCTGAAGTCAGATATTCTGCTTTGAAAATGTTTTTTCGTGCCGGACCGCTGTCTTTGTTTAGGTCAATTTAACCTGCACAATGCCAGTTTGGCCAATTATAATTCAGCACTCCAAGTTGCCTTGTTGGAAAACAGCAAATTTCATTCATTTAGAAAGGCTCTGAAAGCATGCGTCTGTGACCGAAAATGCAACCATCGGTGGACATAGCAGACGTTCATAGCAGTTCCACATGAGGTTATTAATTATCAAATGATATAAATATTACGAACGTGAGCAGGTTACATTGTAACCGCGTGTCCTAACAACACGCTTTGTGATGAGATACGCAGTGATTAGCAATTTGGCCGTTTGCACCAGACAAAACACGACAGAAATGTAAATACAGCCATTCAGAAGCACAGAATATGCACTCACTCATGAAACGGTAAGGTTTAGAATCTATTTAATACATATTAACCCTCTTTAACATCATTAAATGTAGATGCTGAATCACTCATATGTGTTTAGTTCTAAAGTTCAATTTTAAACGGTTTATTGTATTTTCCTTATCTGAGGTGAACTATCTGCTGCTTTCTTTAAAAGTCATGTAAAATGGCATTCAAACTTGCATTATTAGCATTTAGCACTGAATAAAGCACATGAGGTTTACCTGAGGTGATCACTGTCATAGGTTTCTGTTGTTCAGTTGTGAGTAATAGAAGCAGTTTAATATATCAATTCCAGGTGTTGGTTAGAACAAAAACTCCTTTTAATATGGAGAATATTCTCTCTATCTCGTGTCATTGCTTTTATTTAGAACACAGTGTAAATCACTCGCTCCTGTATTCAATCTGGCAACCCGCGCTTGCGTTTATTTTGATCCAGGAGTGCAATATCTAGTTCAACCACTAGCTTCTATCACTTCTAGTTCTATCACTAGCTTCTATCACTATCTAGTTCAACCATGTCAAGCTTACATACTACACCTTTAACACCTGCCAAATGCGGGTAGATTTTACCTGTGGTGGGTTTTACAGACACTCAGACTACATTTTAAATTGTAGTTTTCTTAAAAGCAGGTTTCGACAATAATGATAGCTCAATATTCGTGCAAATGTGATCTTAGAATCAAGAAGCGGCACGACTGACAAAAATAACTGTGTTTGCGCAAGCAAAAGAAAGCAGGTGAATATGAGAGGATGATCACTCGTGCGCACAGGTGATGTTTACTTGCGTGAAGCAACCATGCCTGGAGGAAACGCATCTGGTGTGATCGGTTCTCTTTGAAATATTTTCAAAATATATTTTTTTGTGTCCAACAGAAGAAAGCCAGTCAGACAGGTTTCGAACCATTTGAGGAAGAGTAAATAGCGAGTACATTTTCATTTTTGGGTGAACTATCCCTTTATATTTTCAATTGTTTCAAACGAAGCGTCTCAGAATCATTTCAGAATGATTCATTTAAGTATTAAATGGATATTCTGAAAAAGCTACAATGCATTCTGAAATGGATTTAAACATGTTGTAGGAGACTAACACAATTTTAGGACACTGAAATACCACATGACCTGCTGTTTATTGGCTATAGAACTTGTAGTTGCATTGGAGTCTCTAAATAGACGATAGTAAATAGTATATGTTTCCTGTGTTGATAATACAGTTAAAGGCTGTGTTAGAAATATGGGGTTTATTTTAAATGCCTGGTTACATTTCACACACCGTATATTTTCTGTCAGATGCAGACCTCTTATGTTTACTCTCTCATAATTTAATGGCTTCATTTGTAGGTTTCTGCACTCTGGCCAACAAAGTTTGGCCTACTTTTGGAGCGTAAAAATATTACAGTTGATGGCCTCATGAGCCCCATCAGGTATGCTTAAATTACTTCTGTATGTTTGCTTTAACATGCAGTTTGGTAATACTCAACTATGCATTTGACTTTTGTGAAAAATACTTCTCTATTGTAAAAATGGTCTTTAATATGTTGACTTTTGTCATCAGGGAACCTCTCCCGACATTGTTCAGCATGCTGCATCCATTAGATGAAATCGCTCCTGTTGTTTGTAAGTCCACTGGTAAGGATTGATAATTATGTACCATATTATTTTATAATTTATATGTATTATTGTGTACTTAATATGACTATTAAGTAGTATACAGTAGTCAACATTTTGAAGTGGATCAAAAATAGTTGTTGCTCAATAGTTTTAAATTTGATGAATGGTTTTGATGCACTTCAGATGTTGACTACTGTAGATTATTTCAGCTTTTTAATTTTATGTTTTGTATTTCTTTGTTTTTAAATTAAAGTTGTCCGTTTTTTTTATTTCTTCTTTCTTTCCCCCACACATACATAGCTTATTTTCACTTTTGTTCATTTGTATTGAGCCTTTATTTTTTCACATTTTAAATTACACTAATTTTATTAGTCCATCTTGGTCTTTTTTTTGTTAATTGCCAAGATTATTTCTCATTTGTGTTTCTTTTCACCTAATGAATAGTTATTTTAAGCTAAATGCATTTTACGAAAACACATTATTTTGTAAAAAATGTCTTTTATTTATTTTTTTGTAAGGTTTTACAATAAATCAAACCCCAATACCCAAAATTTACCCCAGACAGGTTTAGGGAATTATTTATTTATTCATTATTATTTATTTTTTTATATATGTATTATTTATTTATTATTATTTATAGATTTTTTTTATGGATTTCATTCATTTATTTTCTTTTTGGCTTAGTGCTTTTATTAATCTGGGGTCGCTACAGCGGAATGAACTGCCAACTTTTCCAGCATTTGTTTTATGCAGCGGATGCCCTTCCAGCTGCAACCCATCACTGGAAAACATCCGTACACACTCATTCACGCAAATACACTACGGACAATTAGCCTACCTATTTCACCTGTACCGCATATCTTTGGACTTGCGGGGGAAACTTTATAGATTTATTATTTATTTATTATATATCTATTATTTATTTATTTATTTTTTTAGATTTATTATTTATTTATTACTATTCATTTATTTTTTATAGATTTATTATTTGTTATTATTTTAATATGTTATTTATTTATATATTTATTAATATTTATTAATTTTTAATATATACATTTTTTGTTTATTAATATTTATTAAATTTTTATATATTTATCATAATTTTTTTTATATATTTATAAATTTGTTTGTGCATTTATTGTTTATTTATTTGTATGTATTTATTAATTATTATTATTTATTTTTTTACATCCAAAAAATATTTTAAATTACCTGAAAGCAATTCTTAAAATTTATTGGGCGACAACTTAATTGTTTTATGTTCAATCCACTTAAATTTGTAAAAACTAATATGTTAACTTAATTTCTTCATGTTGTCCCAATGCAATTTTTTTAACAGTGTATTTATTTGTTTATTTTCTTTAGTTGTAGTTATTAGTAACCGTGCAGGTAATTGTGGCTTTTGTAGCATCACATTCACTCTAAAAAACACAAGACACTCATATTTATATTACGATTGCTGCAATATTTTACATTCTGTCATCACGCACATGATAGTCTTACATAAACAGGTCTCTACGTTTCTTGATTTGATCATGTTGCTAGCGTCAGTAAGAGTCAGTCAGACTGTCCTTCTTATAATTTAATTTAAACCATATATAATATTGCATTTCCTAATAAAGCTACAGGCCAAGCAGTCATAAAGCTGTGTTATATACTTGGTAAAACCACACGTTTAGCACTTGGAAGGAGCTTGTAAGAAAGGATGTGAATGGCAACAATGATTTTGATCGTGATTTGTGTGTTTTGGTATAGTTTATATACTCCCTGTATAGTTGTTCACAGCACAGCTTATAACAATCACATTTTCGGTTTGTTATTGTTCATTTAAGTAAATTCATCTTTATTTTTATAGCACTTTTTTACAAATGTCAATTATATTCATACACTTTCAATCACATAAATGTCTATGCTATAAAAAACAATGCAATCTAATGTGCTTTCATATTACTTCTGGAATTATTCGAAAATGCACAACCTAAAATAGTTGTATTTTTATTGCTGTAGCGTTTTTTTTAACATGTAGATTGTGTCAAAGCAGCTTAACATAGATGAAGGGAAGCTTGTAGTTCATCATTTAGAAAAGTGGCAGAAGGTGGATTTTTTCCGATGAATCATCTGTTGAACTGCATCCCAATCATCACAAATACTGCAGAAGACCTGCTGGAACCCGCATGGACCCAAGATTCTCACAGTCAAGTTTGGTGAAGGAAAAATCATGGTTTGGGGTTGCATTCAGTATAAGGATGTGCGAGAGATCTGCAGAGTGGATGGCAACATCAACAGCCTGAGGAAAAAAAACATTTGTGCTGCCTATTACATTACAAACCACAGAAGAGGACAAATTCTTCAGCAGGATAGTGCTCCTTCTCATACTTCAGCCTCCCCATCAAAGTTCCTGAAAGAAAAGGTAAAGGTACTCAAGGATTAGCCAGCTCAGTCACCAGACATGAACATTGAGCATGTCTGGGGTAAGATGGAGGAGGCATTGAAGATGAATACAAAGAATCTTGATGAACTCTGGGAGTCCTGCAGGAACGCTTTCGTTGTCATTCCAGATGACTTTATTAATAAGTGATTTGAGTCATTCAGAGATGTATGGATGCAGTCCTCCAAGCTCATGATGGAGTCAGACACAATATTCATTCTGTTTCCACTGCAGCATGACTTTATATTCTATACTGGACATTATTTATGTTATGTGACAAGACTTTTGTCTAAGCAAAGTCAGACCTTACTGTCCTAATTAAATCATTAATAATTAAGGCATGATCATGTTTATTTTGGTCAAATAAGTTTAATCGTCAATTAAGTTTAATTGCCTTTCATATAAGACACTTTTAATACCAAACGATCAACTAGAAGTCAAGTTATTTTTTGTTATTCCTAAAACTTGGATAGGCCACAAGACTTTTGTCAGGTAGCATATATATATATATATATATATATATATATATACTGCATGCTTAATGCAAAACCTTATGTATAATAAAAATACATTTAATAAGTTACTTAACTCTTGGACAACCTGTGCACAAAATATATGTATTGTTGTTCAAAGCTGAAAGAACAAATCCCCAAAATTCCTGTTTTATTCAATGTTTGACATAATCTCAACTGAAACATGAAGAGAGGGTGTTTTATTTATTTATTTTTGTTATATAAAATGTCAACAGGGCTGATGTGTCATTGTCAATGCTCTTGTTGCTCTCACTCATTGGTGCAGGTCTGTTTGAAGCCCGGCTCCAGTATGTTTCAGACAGCGCTCTGAGAGTGGTGTTCACCTGCCTCAAACCCTCCATTATCATGACCTACGACACACAGCAGTGCACACACACCGTCTGGAACCTGCGCAAAGTCACATCTGAGGTACGTTTGCTGCAGTCTTCACCCTAATTCACATTGCAATGACGGACGCCAACCAACAAATCATCTGAACTTCCAAAGTTATTTTCAATCAGCACTCTTGTTTAGTAGTCAGGGCACTGGAGGAATTTTGCCATTGAGACGGCACTTAAAATGGCTGACTCCCCTGATCAGTGCGCTGACTACTAAACAAGAGTGCTGATTGAGACGCACCCCTAGACTTGTTTGGAGCTTAAAGCATTAGTGTGTGTGTGTGTGTGTGTGTGTGTGTGTGTGTGTGTGTGTGTGTGTGTGTGTGTGTGTGTGTGTGTGTTTTATTTCAGGAGCAGAACACAGTGTTAAAGTTTCCAGATCAGCCTGGGCCGGCTCACACTCCTAATGCGGCTCCCAGTTTCCTTAGCACACACCTGAGAAATGTGACCCGGCTGGACTCTCCTGCTTCGCCTTTACACTGCCACGCTCTTCACAACCAGAGCCGAATCCCAGCATCCCCAGCCACACACTCTCGCGTTCACTCGCCCAGCATTTCCAACATGGCTGCTCTCAGGTATGACCATGCATCATGTTGCGTTCGCAAGTCTGTGTGTATTGGTGTGTGTGTATCTGTCCCCCCCCCTTGTCTCTCTCTATCTCTCTCTCTCTCTCTTTTTGTCCTTCGTCACAGGTCCCGCCCTAATTAAGTCAGCAACGTCACTGGGGAGTGGCTGGAGTGACGTTGGGCTTCTTTTAAAAAGTGGAACGGTCGGGGAAAGCGGGAAGGGAGTTGGTTGGCGTATAGTTTGAAGTTGTTGTTGGAGAAATATTGTTAGCGATATTTGTTGGTTGAGTAATCCTGTGTTGTGTGTAACTTTGATTTTCGTGTTGTTGTAATCCCTCCATTGTCCCCCCCCTGTAAGTTTTTGCTTTGGCTTTGTTTGTTATCACTGTAATAATATTGTATACACATGGTTTAAAGCAGTAGGCGTTGGATTCCACACTTTTTCTTTATTGTACATATTTTCTGTTGTTTTTATAAATAGGTAGGAAGTTAGGTTTAGTATTGTATTTTATTTCTGTTTTTTTCTTTGCACGGTGTAGGTAGTTTTATTGTGGGTGTTTAGGTAGAGTGTGCTTTTTGTTTGTTATTTTTGGTGGGTCCTCTCCGAGGTAATGAGCTTCACATTTTGGGTGATGTATATAAAAAAAATGGAAAAACAACAAAAAAAGACAAATAAATGGACCTGACTCTGCGACATAAAAAATAAAAAAGGTGCGCTGCCAGTAAAACTACTACTTTTAAGGCTTTAAAAGAACTAGTTTTATTGGAAGACTTTAAAAGCAGTCTTTCTGAAAGTTCAGTTGTGCACCTAAACGAGCACAAGGTTAAGGGTGCTTTCACACCTAGACTTTTGTTCTGGAACCTGGCGCGTTTGCCCAGTTAGCGCGGTTCGTTTGGCATATGTGAACAGGGCAATCGTGCTCGGATCCGCACCAAAGCAATCGCTCCGAGACTGCCTGAATAAGGTGGTCTCGGCTCAATTGAAACGAACCCTGGAGCGGATCGATTGTAGTGAGAAAGCGATACGATCCAAGACCGGCTATATCACAGTGTTTTATGAATATGTAATAGGCATACGGCTTTTTGAAGAGAGAATTATGAGTAGGGTGGGAGGTCATTCCAGACATCCCAAGTCTCCCAGACGTTCCGGGAGTCTCCCGCAAATGCACAGAAACTCCCTGATGCCCGCAAACGAGTGATAATCTCCCAGAAATTGTGCGTCTCCCTCCCGGTCCTCAAAATACGTCGCGCACCCTTCTCATCACCCCTCCTCGCTCTTCAGACATGACTGTCACCCTGTCAAACACCACCAAACCACCCCTGACTGCTTAGCGGGACTCTTCAAAATAAACCGTGAAACTCTGACCAATGTGAGGAGCGTTTACTCACACGTGACTTGTTTTAGCTGTTTTGGTCCGTTTAGAAACTTTGCCGTGTGAAAGCGAACCGCACCAAGAACAAAGAGCAACATTGTAACAATTTTAATCCCTGTTTCGGAACAAATTAATCGATTCACAGGTGTGAAAGCACCCTAAGTCTCTCTCTGCAGCTGCCGTGCTGGCGGACAAATTCATTTTAACACACCCTACAGTCTTTTCACCAGTGAAATATGACAGGGTTGCTGTTCAGGGTGCTGAAGGGCAGGTAAAGAGCTGGACAGGTGATGCAAAACCAGGCAGGGGAGGAGCTTTTGGGGAGCGCAGGGGCGCTCAGCAGCGTTCTGGTGAAGGCAGAGTGTGTTTTTATTGCCTTGATGCTGGTCATTTCATTGCTGATTGTGAGGCCTGGAAGAAAAATAATACTTCAATTAAACCTAACGGAGTTGGATTTGTAAATACTATTGAAAAGTCTTTGTCAGCTACATCAGGTTATGAGCCATTCATGTTACAGGGGTGGGTGGCTCGCAGTGCAAGTGACATACTCAAATCAGTGTCTGTGTTGAGGGAGACGGGTGCAGCAGTAAGTCTTCTGCTGGCTGGCACTATCCCTCTGACTCTGAAAACCTACACAGGTGCTGACGTAATTCCGTTTCCCTTGCACAGCCTATTTCTTAAAACAGATGTGGTTATTGGACAGGTGTGTATTGGGGTCTACTCTGAACTTCCAGTGGAAGGAGTAGATTTTGTATTGTGAAATGACTTAGCTGGTGGCAATAGTCATTATTGGCTATGCATGGAAACATACTAGCAGTGTTTTTAATATATTGTGCACAGAAATCCAAATTCTTAAAGTTAAGCGAAAAAATTTAATAAATAAATCAAAGAATCTGAAAAATATAAAGCAGCACAATTGTTTTTAACATTATTATATTATATTATGTTATATTATATTATATTATTATATTATAGCATAATATAATATAACATAGGCAACGCAGTGGCGCAGTAGGTAGTGCTGTCACCTCACAGCAAAAAGGTCGCTGGTTCGAGCCTCGGCTGGGTCAGTTGGCGTTTCTATGTGGAGTTTGCATGTTCTCCCTGCGTTTGTGTGGGTGTCCTCTGGGTGCTCCGGTTTCCCCCACAGTCCAAAGACATGCGGTTCAGGTAAATTGGGTAAGCTAAATTGCCAGTAGTGTATAAGTGTGAATGTGTGTGCATGAATGTTTCCCAGAGATGGGTTGCAGCTGGAAGGGCATCCGCTGCATAAAAAGCAAATGCTGGATAAGTTGGCGGTTCATTCCGCTGTGGCGACCCCAGATTAATAAAGGGACTAAGCTGAAAAGAAATTAATGAATGATAGTATAACATAATATAATATAACGTAACTTAATATAATATGTTATATTATGTTGTGTTATATTATGTTATATTATATGTAAAACATGCTGGAATAGTTACTGGTTCATTCCGCTGTGGCGACCCCTGATGTATAAGGGGCTAAGCTGAAGCAAAATGAATGAATGAAGGTAAATTTAAGTGTTAAATTGAAATGTATATGAGTTCATGTGAAAATGTTAGTCGAAAAAACATCTAAATTTAAATGTCTAATTTTTTTCCTTTTTTTTCTTTTTATATTTTATTTGCTTGACATAAGTCGTGCTCATTCCCCTGGCATTGCCGTACCCTCGTTCACCGCGAATCAGCGCTTCAACATGTCGTGCCACACGCCGTCTTCGCGCGGCCACAGCACCCTGGCTTCACCCAACAGCACCCTGAACGATACCTTGCTGCCCGAGATGGAGCCCATCCTGCCAGACCTCTGCATCGAGCAGCTGTGGACGGAAACCAGCGCCATCTCCAGGTCTGATAAGTGTTAATGTGCTGGCAGAGAGTATTAAATTACAATCAAAAAAGGATTCATTGGATTTATTATTTTTTTTCCTAAGGTAAGTGGTTGCGAACAATTTACAGTGCTCAACATAAATGAGTTCACCCTATTTTGAAAATGAGTATTTTTATCCATTGTAGGTCATATATTTTGGTGCATTTGAACAGATCTTAAACAGATTTAATAAATGGATATATTTATAAAAATAATATTTTAGTCACCAAACATATTTAGAAATAGAGAAATAAAACAAATTCATGCAAAATATTGAGAAAAAAAATTAGGAACTACAAATTTTCAACAAAATTTTATAAATGTTTTGTTTCTCTTGAATTTTGCTCTTTTAAATTTTTTTATTTAATATTTTCCCCTAACATATAAATTTGGGTGTACTAATTGTGGACCATTATTTTATTAGATAATCTCCAGATTTGGCTTCAGTACTGACTAATCTATTGTATAAGCACAGATATAATATTTTAAAGCTTCCTATAGAAAATATTCATTTGTGATGCGTGTACTTGTGTATGCCGAGCACTGTATATGGGTGGAGTTTATACAAACAAATTAAATTTAGTAATGTTCAACTTAATTTGTTTATATTCAGCCCATATAAATTGTTTGCAACCACTTACAGTTGAAGTCAGAATTATTAGCCCCCTGTTTATTTTTTTTCCCCAATTTCTGTTTAACGAAGAGAAGATTTTTTTCAACACATTTCTAAACATAGTTTTAGTAATTCATTTCTATAAATGATTTATTTTATCTTTGCCATAATGACAAATAATATTTGACTAGATATTTGTCAAGACAATTCTATACAGCTTAAAGTGACATTTAAAGGCTTAATTAGGTTAACTAGGCAGGTTAGGGTAATTAGGCAAGATATTGTGTAGCGATGGTTTGTTCTGTAGACTATTGAAACAAATTGCTTAAAGGGGCTAATAATTTTGACCTAAAAATTAAAAACTGCTTTTATTCTAGCCGAAATAAAACAAATAAGACTTTCTCCAGAAAAAAAAAAATCAGATATACTGTGAAAATTTCCTTGCTCTGTTAAACATCATTTGAGAAATATTTAACAATTCAAAGAGGGGCTAATAATTCTGACTTGAACTGTACCTTTAAAAATGTTGTGTTTAAATTATAGAAAATTTGTATTAAATTTAAATCCAGTGAATCGTTTCATTCAGTCTACTGTCCATGACTGTTCTGAAGTCAATAGCTATGTTATCAACCACCTGTTTTTATGCACATTTTGGATTATTGCATAAAAAATGCTTAATGCAAACGGCAAGATGTGCGTACATTTTGGAAATAAATTTTGCGTATAAAAGATTGTATGCATACAAAAGTTTTTATCCTAAAAGAAAAAATGTGTATAATCCACAATGGAAATACATTTACAGAATAAATTCCAGCATGCTGGAATAAAATGTGCATGATGGAAAACGTCAAAAAATGTTGTTTTGCTCGTTCTAAAATCCCTCAGCCAAAGTCTGTCATCACAGTGGTTCATAATTATTATTATTATATAATTATTACCTCCAGAACAATCTTGAGTGTCTGCACTCCCGAAGTTGTGTTCTTTGCGATTTAGTGTTGGGCGATATACGAAATATTCAGATCGCCATATCCTCCCCGAGATCGCGATACACAATACTATGGCATGGAGGTGCGGCAGTGTTATGTTTACTTATTTGCTCATTTTTTTAACCATTTCTAGATGTATTGAATAACCTTTCTCCTGATTTAAAAAAAAACTAAACTTATTTAACAATCAACTTAATTTGCATTACGTTTTATCTTGGAAAATAATTCAAATCAGTGCAAATCACCGCGCTCTTCCTGCTAAATAGGTGCTGAGACCGAAAGTATTTCAAACAAGACTCGATGCAACAGTGCGATGCGAGACACATATGTATCGCCTATTCCGTGTATTTGAAGAAGCAGTCAATGCATGCACTGAAAAAAGGCTATGGCCACCTTAAAACTTAAATAGGCTAATAATAACGGATATAAATGAAAGAAAAATAACTTTTTTTTTTTTTTGGGAAAGCATGAGAGAATCTTGCGGGAGTGCTCTTATAAAGGAGTCTCAAATGACTACGGTTTGTTTAGACCATTTTAATGTGGTCATCTCAGTGGCCCTTGAACATTTCCTGATTGCTATAAAACAAGAGGCAATTCAATCATATCTTAGTGTTAAAGCAGCTATCATAACAATATTTATCAATATGGTTCTCTTTTTGGATTCTCAGAAACTATAGAAATTAAAAATGTAATACAGGAAGTACGCTGGGACCGTTGTTTTTGTTCACATCTCTCAAAATGGTCTACTGCAACACCTTTTATCCGAGAACATTTGAGCTAGTTTCAGTTCTTAGTACCTTCATTTTCTTTTTCAGTTCTTTTTCGAGCTAAACATTGTCTTTAAAATCGTTATAGGTCTCAGCTCTCGGCGATATCTTTGCCTATTGTCGATACACGAAACTATCGCCTATCGGCACAACCCTATTGCGATTTGTCTACTGAGACAAGTCTTTTATTATAGAAGAAAAAAATGACAACAGTTGCCTCTTCTACTGCAGAAAATGACATTTATTTTATATTTAAAGCCAGTTTATTAGCAAGTTTGCAAATGTTCCAGTTTTACACATCAGTTTAATATGCATCTTTGGGTGGAAACACAGCAAGTGTTGTGTGTGTGCTGCAGGGAGAAAGGCTGCCAGGCATCTAAAGTCTTCATCACCTCTGATCTGTGTGAAAACCGCTACCTGTGCTTCCTGGTCGAGTCCCATCAGCAGCTCAGGTAAACATGTTTTTTATGTTCATGACCTTTTTTTTTTGGCATGTTTTGCTTGTAAATATTGATGTAAAATACTGAGAAGTTTTAAATTAAGGTGTTTTTCATGATCAAAATTTTAGGTTTTGGTTAAAATATCTCTTAACTGTTGATTTAAAATTTTAAGGGCATAGTCACTCTATGTACAGTTTCCTTGAACTGGGCGAAAGCACGCTTGTCCCCCCTCCCGTCTCCCCCGACGGCTCGCACTCACATTACATTCGGGCCTGGGCGCGCTTACGTCATCGATGCTCTGCTCAGTAAGTGCTCTCGCTCAGCACAGTGGAGATTTCTTTAGTTATATTGTTTTAGTCGTTTGATATGCGGTGACACGCAGTCAAATATTTCACAGATCAGCCACTTTTGACGCTCATAAACAATCATGAAGTCCTCATGCTGCAAGAATTAGGAGGTTTGCTGAAGACGCAGCTGACGTGCAGTGAGGGGTTTGCGTCTTTAATAAACTACGATAATTTAGCGTTCATTGAACAGTATGAATGATTAATTAATTCATATGCAATAGTCCCTTAAAAGTCACGTCTCGCTTTTAGTTTCGGGCTCAGGCCCAAGTGAGCTGCTCTCTGGCCCACCTCTTCCAACCGGGCCAGGGCCGGCCAAGTGAACCGTGCCTAAGCCCGATTCAGAACTATCTGAGAAACGGGCCTGCGCACGGTTCGGATAGCATAGTGTGAGTACGCCCTAATTTAGGACTAGGTCTTAAAGGGCCACAAAACCCCCGTCTCAGCAGGGTGTTTTCACACCTCAAGTTTGGAAAAAGCCAGGAAAGTGGGTGTCTCCAGCTCTGCTTAGGTGGGAGTGTCGGGGGAGGGAAAGAGGGAAGGCTTTGCATAAAAGTGGGAGTTTCCGTTTGGGCTCGCGCAGATTTTCACAGAGGCAAAACAAACACATGGACGGAGAGGAGAAAGACAGTGACTGTGTTTACATGAACATCTGTAATCTAATTATTTGCCACATTATTAATTTGTTGACTTTAATTGCAGTTTGTTGACTTTCACTTTCATTCAGGAACGTTTCATGCATGCACCCCCATGACAAATGAGATATTAGATGCGAGGAACTGCTGGAAGAGTGTAGTTTTAATGGAGTGTTTGATATCGCATGTCATATGAGAGAAGAAAAAAAACCCTCCGCATTTCTCTGTATGCACTCGGTAGGTAGCGTCAGAAAGCCATGCATGTATAGACTATCCTGTCACAAAATGCGGTGAAAAACCTACACGACGGTAATAGTTTTATTAAGTTGTTTACATGTTTACACTCAGAGAGCAGCATTTACAGCGGATCTTTCAGTCCATAGTATTATAGTGATATAAACGTACTGTAAACTTAGTAACTAAATCATTTTGATTATTACAGGTATGTCTTTAAACACTGAAAGAGTACTGCTGACTAGAGCTGAAGATCTTTGCCCGAACCCGACGACCCGAAATTTCTATCATTTTAGACGAAGTCGGGTTGGGCCCGGCTTGGCTTGCGCAGTAAATGAACAGTCATGTGATGCATTTCGATTAGCGCGAGAAAGTAATCAAATAGTTTGTTACAACATTAAAATCCATCCCTGCAAAGGTGAAACAAATGATGACGAAGAAGTGAAAAAGAGAGAATTTTAATTGCGGTCAGTTCAGCCGCCAGTCAAAAAAAAACGGTCATTCTAGCCGCCAAGGTATTTCGGCGGTCACTCATACACTGCATATAACGGTAGAGAGCTAAACAGCAATGTACAGCATGTACAGCAAGCTGACAGGGAAGATGACGAGGTCACTCGCTACATTGAAACTGCTGTCATGGAAAATGAAATGGATGTTCTTGGCTGGTAGAAGATGAACAAACAATCCTACCCAAAACTTGCAAAATTAGCCAGATCAGAACTATGCCTGTAGCAGCAGCAGTGAAAGGGTGTTGAGTGCTGCTCAGTGAGCGCAGGACTGCGCTAAAGCCATTTACAGTGGATTCAATAATGTTTCTCGACAAAAACACATAGCCTAATCTTAGTGAGTAAAGTTTTTAAATTATAAATAAATATTATTTAAACCATAAAATCAGAATGTAGACAGAGTATACAGGCTAATGTTGGCGCTATTGCCAAATACCCGTCATCATTTATAATTTATTTTAATTTAATTTAAGACAGACTTATTTTTATTGGTGTGTTGGCCAATTTAAAGGCTAAATCTATGTACCTAGTCCTATTTAGAGTGCTGAGATGTTACGATGTTACAGAGGACTTATTTTATTTCTTTGTTCCAACCTCCAAGTGGCCTATAGCCTACAATTGTTAAGAATAAATTGTTAAAGCATAAATGACTCATTCTTGAAAAAAGGCAAAAGAGCTGTGTGCATGTGCACATTTGAATAATGTTGGGTTATAAATGGGTTCAGGGTTTATAAAGCTGTCAATCAAAATGTACCTTTCGGCTCGGGCCGAATTCTGTTGGGCTCAGGCCCTATCGGGCGTAACTTTTATGGCCCGATTATAGCTCTAGTCTGAATACTGTAACAGGTAAAAACAGTCTTCGAAGCCATCATGCATATTAATAAAGTTGCACGTCCTCATTCACAATAGAGCGCGCTGATTGGTTTGAACCAAGTCTTTCTCATGAATTAATGCCGCACACTCAGAGACGTCACAATGTACTCGCAAGTACAGACATCCAGTCTCCACTCTGGATTACACACAAGTATCTAATCGCCGTGACGCAGCTTCAAAAATCAGTTTCAAACCGGAAGTACAAATTTGCTCAAAATAACGCAAAAACAACCAAGTAATTATAGCAGCGTGGGACACATATGACTGTCAGCATCTCAAAAAATGTGTTTTGGTGTTTCGTGACCCTTTAAATTTTAGTCTTTGGTTTACTTGTTCTATGTATGTAGGCATGTATGTATATATGCGTGTCACAAGACCAAATAAAGAGTAAACTTGCAAAAACATAACTCAATTTTTACAAATATTTATAATTATAAATTTTTATATTGTGCATTGAAAGGTTATTTTTCAAAAAGAAATATACTTTTTAAAACGTATGAAAATAAACTCTGCTAATATAGTCGGCTGTAAGTCTTGCGTTTCATGCATATTGGTTTTAAAAGGGTGTTTAAAAGTTTGACTTGGGGAAACCTGTAGAAACCTTTCATAGGATGCATACTGTAGAATGACATCTATTTCCTCCAATTTAAATCATGTTTTTTTTTTTTTTTTCTGAAATCAAATCAAATCACTTTTATTGTCACATCATCAGCAGCACGTGTGCTATGATGAGTGAAAAGCTTAGGTGCTGGCTCCAGACAGTGGAAAATACAGATAGTGCAAATACAACAACAGTGCAAAAAAACAGACAGTGCAAATACAACAACAGTGCAAAATACAGACAGTGCAAAATACAGACAGTGCAAATACAACGACAGTGCAAAATACAGACAGTGCAAAATACAACAACATACTCACAAGAAAGAAACAAAACAGTGTAAATTTGGCAATGTGACAGTGATGTGTACAATGGATAGGTGTACACATAGTTGTAGGCAGTATTGTTTAAGTATGGATTGGTTTAAGTGCAGTGCATGCTACATCTTTATGGTGTGCAGTGTGGGGTATGGGAGAGTTTGTGTGGGGTGTGTTAAGTGTTCATCAGCCTGATAGTCTGAGGGAAGAAACTTTCCTTCAGTCGGCTGGTGCGTGACCGAATGCTGCGGAACCGTCTGCCTGAGGGTAGCAGAGAGAAAAGTCTATGGCTTGGGTGGCTGGAGTCGCTGATGATTCTCTTGGCTTTTCTCATGCACCTCCTGGTGTAGATGTCCTGGAGGGAGGGAAGCTCACCTCCTACTACACGTCCAGCAGTTCGCACAATCCTATGTAGACCTTTGCGATTGCTGCTGGTGCTGTTCCCGTACCAGGTGGTGATGCAGCCAGTGAGGATGCTCTCCACAGTGCAGGTGTAGAACGAGCGGAGGATGTGGGGGCTCATTCCAAACCTCCTGAGGCGCCTGAGGAAGAAGAGGCGTTGTTGTGCCTTCCTTAACACTGCGTCTGTGTGAGCAGTCCATGTCAGATCCTCAGCGATGTGTACTCCAAGAAACTTGAAAGTGCTGACTCTCTCCACTGGTGTCCCGTTGATGGTTATGGGAGTGTGTTCATTCTTCTCTCTCCTGAAATCCACCACCAGCTCCTTGGTTTTGCTGATGTTGAGTGAGAGGTGGTTCAACTCTGTGCTGCATGCTTACCGTTGCTCTGATACCAAGTGAGAGATGCGTGAACATTTATAAAGCACACTTTACACACGCAGCTAGCTTTCGTTTTCATTTAAATAAATTGGACCGTTTTTAAATCATTACTTTTTAGTTACTTAGTGAAAACTTTGCCCGTTTTTTACCTTGGCTTTATTTTTAACTTGTTTTCATGCATTTTTTGCATGCATCTTTTAGCCTTATTTTTTTATAGGAGACTTGCTTTGAGATCCTATTTTTTTCCCCTTTATTTGTATGCCAAGTACAGATGTCATTATTTTCACAGAGAGATTTTTTTAAATATATATAAACCCACTTCAACAAACCCTAAATACACTGCCTAATATATTGACAGTAATGATGATAATAATAATAAAAAAAACCTTATCAATAATGCTTTCTCTTGCTTGCCATTTGCAGGTGTGTAAAATTTCTTGAGAGCAATGAAACATCCCAGCTGATATTTGCAACGGTTTCCATCATTACTGCAAAAGATGCCGCCCCTCTAGAGGTGAGTATTAGAAGTAGTTGACTTAATGTAGTCGAACAGTTTATTCCATTTATTACTTCCATTATTAGTCCACTTTATTCCTAATGTAAAAGCGTGTGCATCTGTTTGTAATTTGACTGCGCAAGGCTCCCTCACTCACTTCCTCTTACTTTGCTTGCACAAAAAGTGTAGGTTATGTTTCTTGAAAACTGCAAGGTGTGTTGTCATAATAATGTGTTTTCATAATTTATAAACAGACTGGTTTTAATGCAAATAGTAGTATTGTAAATAGTTTTAAAGTTGACTGCACTGTTTTTATTTACCTATAATGGCTAATTAATTAAACTGCAATTATTCATTGCAAAATATCATGAATCTATCATGAAGCATTTTTTAGTCATTGTGATAAAGTGTCCTTTAAAGTTGATTTAATTTTTTTCAATCTGCAGTGTTGAAGTTTTTGTCTTCTCTACTGTAACATACATCTGTGTGAAATTATGAGCAAAATGGAGGTGTTTTTTTTTTTTAGATGTTCAATCAAAAATATTTCGGTCAATTCATAATTTGACAATTTTAAAATTTTAAAAATGAAGCATAAATTCATCATTCACTGATCCATCATAAATAAATAAAGTGAATTTACATGATTCACATTTACAATTTAATCACATTATCTAAACGTGTACTCTGCATATGTATTTTGTGTATACACTGCCTGACACAAGTCTTGTGGCCTATCCAAGTTTAAGGAGCCACAAATAACTTCTAGTTGATCATTTGGTATCAGAAGTGTCTTATATGAAAGGCAAAGGCCTCTAGATTACGCTTATTTGACAAAAATAAAATATGATCATGCCTTGATTTTTAATGATTTAATTAGGACAGTAAGGTCTGACGTTGCTTAGACAAAAGTCTTGTCACTTAACAGAAATAATGTCCAGTACAGAATATAAAGTCATGCTGCAGTGGAAACAGAATGAATATTGTGTCTGACTCCATCATGAGCTTGGAGGACTGCATCCATACATCTCTGCAATGACTCAAATCACTTATTAATAAAGTCATCTGGAATGGCAAAGAAAGCGTTCCTGCAGGACTCCCAGAGTTCATCAAGATTCTTTGGATTCATCTTCAATGCCTCCTCCATCTTACCCAAGACATGCTCAATAATGTTCATGTCTGGTGACTGGGCTGGCCAGTCCTGGAGCACCTTGACCTTCTTTGCAAAAGAAGTATGAAAGGGAGCGCTATCCTGCTGAAGAATTTGCCCACTTTTGTGCTTTGTAATGTAATGGGCAGCACAAATGTCTTGATACCTCAGGCTGTTGATGTTTGCCATCCACTCTGCAGATCTCTCGCACGCCCCCATACTGAATGTAACCCCAAACCATGATTTTTCCTTCACCAAACTTGACTGATTTCTGTGAGAATCTTGACTCCATGTGGGTTCCAATAGGTCTTCTGCAGTATTTGTGATGATTGGGATGCCGTTCAACAGATGATTCATGGGAAAAATCTACCTTCTGCCACTAGAAGTCAAGTTATTTTTTGTTCCTAAAAATTGGATGAGCGACAAGACTTTTGTCAGGTAGTGTGTATGTATACATGTACACATATACCTGTATAAACTTTAGAAAATGTTTTTATTTATAAATTTTTATGTCTAATAAAAATTATATTTAAATATATATGTAAATATTTTGTATTTTTTTGTATTTTATGTTTATGTAAAC
The DNA here is from genome assembly GCA_903798205.1 of Danio tinwini. Taxonomy (NCBI): domain Eukaryota; kingdom Metazoa; phylum Chordata; class Actinopteri; order Cypriniformes; family Danionidae; genus Danio; species Danio tinwini. The sequence continues at coordinate 5,513,517 of CAIGQZ010001236.1, forward strand.
TTATTTTGCATGCGATTTGTTGGAATTAATCATTGGCATTAGTTTCTTTATATTCTTCACTTCTTTTATTGTGCATAATTCATCTGCGCTCTTTAAAAGTTTTTGAGAGGTAATCACGTTAAAAGTTACCATGCGATAGATTGAAAAATCAATGTAAATGGCTAATGCAATTTCCATGCAGAGTCTAGTTTCACCAAATTCATTGAGATCAGATCTTTCTGCTTCCTACAATAATGAGTAATTTACACCGTTTAATTAATCGGGACTGCTATCAGCTGTAAAGTGTTGTTGTCTTTTCCTCAGCTGTCGTCATCAGGAGATTAATTTTCCTCTCATTTATTTTGTGTTTTTGTGAAAGGACATTCACACAATGCTGGTGCTGGAGGCCAATGGGAGTCTGGTGTTGTACACAGGAGTCACCAGGGTAAGTCTTGATTTGTGTGTTTTTTACCTCCCAATTGACATTATTAGTGGCCTGAATCCTTTTTCCACTTTAGCTGCTTTATTTGCGCCTCACTATGCTGTGTCCGCCGTGCATAGTTCTCTTTTTATTAAAAAAGCCAAAGGCATCCGCACATTACAATTTGCACTCCGAGAGCAGCATCGGGTCTAATACATCATCCCATTCCATCATGTTTTCCACCAATCACCAGAGATTTGAAAATTGGTTCCAGGTGAGTCACTCATATCTGGATGAGAGATTGTCATTAGTGCAGTGAAGAGAGAGAGAGAGAGAGAGAGAGAGAAATGCTGGGATTCTTTACAGACATACAGGCATGTCAGTTTTATACAGTTATATTCTTATCATTTATTAATGTAATAAGATGGTGCTTACAAGATGTATGCATGATTGATGTATAAAAGCCTATTTCTCTCCAGCAGTGCTGATGCTGTGTGTTTCAGACATAGGTAACTCACCTTGAACCAATTTTCTAGGTCTAGTTCTGTTTTATTAGATATTTTTAGATACTAGTATTCAGCTTAAAGTGTCATTTAAAGGCTTTACTAGGTTAGTTAGGCAAGTTAGGGTAATTAGGAAGTCATGGTAATTAGAAAGTCATTGTATAACAGTGGTTTGTTCTGTAGACAATGGAAAAATATTGCTTAAGAAGGCTAATAATATTGACCTTAAAATTATTTTTTTTTCTTAAGTTTTATTCTAGCCAAAATAAAACAAATAAGAGTTTCTCCAGAAGAAAAAATATTATAGGAAATACTGTGAAAAATTCCTTGCTCTGTTAAACATAATTTGGGAAATATTTAAAAAGGAAAACAAAATACACAAGAGGGTGAATTGTGACTTTAACTGTATATTAGCTTGTGTTGATGTCAGCTTATGAACAAAATGTTTATTTAAAGCTTGCATATACAATTTCTCAAAATGTCTTAAGTTTCCATGGAAATTTTCTAGAAATTGACTGGAATTTTCCATCCCTTTGCAATCCTAAATATTATTTAGACACTATTATCTGTCTTAGAATGTCTGAAAAATACAATTATTTTTCCGACCATCTACAAAATAATTCAGTTTTACCCATCTGGTAACACCAAAACCTCATGTTTTTTTTTTTTTTTTATCCCAAGCGAATTGTGAGATTAATTGGTCACTTGTACTATTGCTTTTGTGTTGCTCAATGAAAGAAGTTCTACTTACAATTAAACATTAAAATGTAACTCAGAAATGTAATTTTTTATATGTATTTGCTTGTGTGCATGTCTGCTTATGAAAAAAAATTATGTTTATAGTTAAAGTTTGCACAGTTTATGTAAATTCCTCAATTTATATGTAATAAAAAAAAAATTACTTCAAGTTCCTATGGACATTTTCTGGAAATTTACTGGTAATATTTCCACTCCTTTACGACCCTAAATATATGACACTATTATCTGTGTTAGAATGTCTCAAAACTCAATAATTTCTTCCCAATATCTACAAACTAACTCTGTTTTACCCAACAAACCTCATGTTTTTTTTTTTTTATTTAGTTTTTATTCCAAACGAACTGTGCGATTAGTAGGGTCACACTTGCTTTTGTGTTCTCTAATGAAATAATTAAAGTTCCACTTACAATTAAATCAGTCAAAAATTAATTTTTAATATGTATTAGCTTGTGTGCATGAAAATTTTAACTTATGAAAGCTTGTGGACAAAATATTTATAGTAAAGTTTGAATGTAACTGCTGCACTATATTGGAAATCTGATTTGACATTGCAATATTTAATTTTGCTGGAATATATATTGTGAATGGGGTGGCATGGTGGCTCAGTGGTCAGCACTGTTGCCTCACAGCAAGAAGTTCGCTGTTTCGAGTCCCAGCTGGGCCAGTTGCCATTTCTGTGTTGAGTTTGCATGTTCTTCCCATGCTGGAGTGGGTTTCTTCCGGGTGCTCCGGTTTCCCCCCACAATCCAAAAACATGCGCTATAGGTGAATTGAATAAACTAAATTGGCCGTAGTGTGTGAGTGCGTATGTGTGTTTCCCAGTACCGGGTTGCGACTTGAAGTGCATGCGCTATGTAAAACATATGCCGCAATAGTGGGTGGTTCACTTCGCAGGGGCGACCCCCTTGTCAATAATAGACTAAGCTGAAGGAAAATGAATGAATGAATCAATATATTGTGAAATGAATTATAAATTCACCACATGGCCACCTAAATAGCTCTTTTGGAGAAGATTTCAAATATTGCGGAAACACACATTGTGACATCGATGCTCAAAGATATATTGTTCAGTCTTGTTTGTTATCAAGTTTATATAAATTCCCCAATTTCTAAGCAATATATGTAAATTCACAAAGTTTCCATGGAAATTTTCCGGAAAATTTACTAGAATTTTTACCCTTTTGCAACCTTAGATATGACATGACATTATTATCTGTGTTAGAATGTATATACTGGTTATCTAAAAGTAATTTAAATAAGTTCCCATAAATTCCCGTAAATTTTCCAACTTGGAATATTTCCGAAATTACATAGATGAAGTTCAAAAGATCAAAGGATCTGGTAAGACAAAACCACCATGTTTTTTTATTTTTATTAATTAATACTTTTTTGAAATCAAGCCCTGAGACGAGACGTTTTCTGTTAATTTTCCTAATTGGAATATTTCCAACATTCCAGAGATGATTTTCCCATGGGAATTAACTGGAAATGTTCTGCCCCTTTACAACCATAGATCTGATATGACACTAATTGTATTAGAATGTCCCAACACAAAAATTTTTCCAAACATCTTTCAGTTAATTAATTTTTACCCATCTGGTACCATAAAACCATCATGCTTTTTTTGCTCAATGAAAAAATTTAAGTTCCACTTATAATTAAATATTTTTACTTATAACTTATAATATTTTTTAATATGTATTCACTTGTGTGCATGTCTGCTTATGAACAAAATGTTTATAGTTAAAGATTTTATGTATAGTTTATATAAATTCCTCAATTTCTGTGTAATTGTAAATAAATTCTCAATTCACAATTATTTTCCCACAGGCTACAAATGAATTCATTTTATCCACCGCGTAACATAAAACCATCTTTTAAAATTTTTATGTTATTTAAATAAGTTCCCATAAATCCCAAAACATTTTTCAACTTGGAATATATCCAAAATTCCAGAGTTTTACTGGAAGTGTTCCGCCCCTTTGCATTCATAGATATAATGTGACACTATTATCTGTGTTAAGATGTCCCAAAACAATTATTTTTCACACCATCTTGAATACCTCTATTTGGGAAGATTTCATGAATTTAGGTCAACAGGGATATTTAAGACTTTTTCTATGCAATGCATCTGCATAAAGTATAGTAAATTACAAGCATATTTAAATACGACAGAGCAAAAATATAAGTGAATATAGTGAGTATAACAGTTTTATGGTTTTCTGGGGAGTTCAGGTGCAGAAATTGAACAATCAAATGTGAAATAACACGGTCGTCATTGTATAAATAATAAAAAAATTTATACATTTCATAATATTTTTGTCTTTTAATCGTTAATAAATAATCTAATTCTATGGCGTGACCTATTGCATATGCACACATTGTGATATCGATGCTTAAAAGATATATTGTTCAGCCCTAGTTTGTCTGTACAGTTTATATAAATTCCTCAATTTCTGTGTAATTTAAATAAATTCACGTAAAGATCCCATGGAAATTTCCTGCCTCTTTGCTACCCTAGATATCATATTACACTATTATCTGTGTTGAAATGTCCTAAAACAAAATGATTTTTTTCCCACCATCTACAAACTAATTCAAACTAACCCATCTGGTAACACAAAACCATCATGCTTTATTTATTTATTTGTGAGTATGTTTGTGTGCAGGTCAGCAAGGTATTCGTCCCTGGCCTTCTGTCTCCTACATTCAGCGTGCCGAACCAGCCGCCAACGTTGAGCACACCTCTGGAAAACATCAGCACTCCGGCCCGAGCCACAGTTCAGCATATGAGCCGTCTGGAGGAGGTGTGTGTGTGTGTGTGTGTGTGTGCGCGCGCGTGTGTGTGTTACATTCAGCCAATTACCCAACCACTAATTGAGTCATATATGTAAGACAAGACAGCATTCTTCGAGACGACTCTTCATATTATGTCCTAATGCTAATGGCCATCCGCTCGGTTCCTACAAATGGATCGATATCAGTATTAAATCACAGTAATAACGGCCAGCTGCGTTATTTTTCTTCTTAAACAACAAAAACAACTCTGGGGCCCCCGGTTGGTTTGATAATCTAATTTAGTGAGACTGAGATCAAGTATAGAGTATTTGATTGATCGTATGCTTAATAAATTATTAATCAAACCCCGGTGTGAGTGTATTTCTGGATATTGTGTTAGTGCTTTTAGAGGCACCATTTAAGGATTTGCGCCATTGATAAAAGCTTCTCCGGCCCTTGCAAACGTTCACAATGTTTTTTTATTTATTTATTCAGTTCTGATGTCCAGTTCTACATTAAGGGCAGATGATGTAGATGTGCCGACAAACAAATTTTGATCACAGTTTGTACCTTTTATTTTGATGGTAATTTATTACTAATAATACCACAAATTTAATTTTAGGCATGTTTTTAAGCTGTTTGTGAGGGTTTTTTGGATGGGAAAATTAATGTAAAAAGCAAACAAGTACCATATTTTCTGGTAAGTGTGAACAAGTCAGTTAAAATTTCATTCATAAAATATAATTCATGATATATACCTTACAATTTTTGTCATATTTTTCTATTCAGAAATCATGTAAAATAGGTAAAACAATAATAACCAAGGTCTTAAAGAGTCTTAGGGCATGCCCAGGCCCGTTTTCCGAATCGTTTGAGAAGTGTGAGTGCTCTGAATCGGGCTCAGGCACGGTTCACTTTGCCGGCCCTGGCCCGGTTGGAAGAGGTGGGCCTGAGCGCGGTTCACTTGGGCTCAGACGTGGTACGCTTACAGTGTGAGTGGAAGCATGTCTAAGCCCGAAACTGAAAGCGAGACGTGACGTTCAAGGGACTGTTTCATATGGATAATTAATCATTCGTACTGTTCAACGAACGCAATGAACATCGTCGTTTATTAAAGACGTAAACCCCTCACTGCACCACAGCTGCACCTTCAGCAAACCTCCTAATTCCTGCAGCACGAGGACTTTATGATTGTTTATGAGCGTCAAAAGTGGCTGATCTGTTCGGCGAAATATTTGACTCCTGAAAGCAAAGAAGGTCAGGCTACTCCAGGATTGGCCAGCCCAGTCACCAGACATGAACATTATTGAGCATGTCTGCGGTAAGATCGAGGAGGCATTGAAGATGAATCCAAAGAATTTTGATGAACTCTGGGAGTCCTGCAAGAACGCTTTCTTTGTCATTCCCTTTTATACTGTACATCAAAGGTGTCAAATCCAGTTCCTGGCGGGCCGCAGCTCTGCACAGTTTAGTTTCATCCCTGCTTCAGCACACTTACCTGTAGGTTAATCCAGGAAATGGATTTGACACCTGTGCTGTACATTATTTCTGTTTAGTGACAAGACTTTTGTCTAAGCAAAGTCAGACCTTACTTGTATAATTAAATAATTAAAAATCAAGGCATGATCAGATTTATTTTGGTAAAAAGGCGTAATCTAGAGGCCTTTGCCTTTCATATAAGCCACTTTTAATAACAAATAAACAACTAGAAGTCAAGTTATTATTTGTTCTTTGTGTGTAAGGCTTTTATCAGGAAGTGTAAGTCTCTTATGTCCCTAATAACTTTTTGAAACCAATTTTAGGCTTTGATCCTAATTGTGATCCAAATTTGATGACTGTCACTTTAAATTTAAATGATGCTGTGCTTCTTTTAAAAGAGGGTGGAGCTACAAATGCCTGTGTCATCATAGTGGCAGATTCGTAACAAGAGTAATGTTATCTTTGTTAAAACCTGAAAGAGTTGTCTCAAAACTGTTCACTGTTGTGTTTCTGTGTTTGTTTTATGGTATACATGTACAGTTCAAGACACAATTTTTAGCCCTTCTATAGACCTTTTTCTTGGCTGCTGCATAGAGGGCGCCAGAGCGACCAGCGTCTTCCGGTAGAATGTTTAGAACTTCCATTTACAGTGTTTACAACTGGTAATTTGTGCTCCGAAAATGGGTTTCAATAGCATTTTGAGTGGATCACGGAGTGTTTTTGTGACACAACTGTGAAAGGTGTGTTAAAGCCGTGATCTGTCAGATGTGGTTCAAGCGCGAGAGAAAAACGTTCTCCTAGTTCACGTGTCTGCCGTCAGAAATACAGTGCGTGTGTGCGTGTTTCCCCGGCCTGTCAGCTGTTAACTCAGCAGCTCTTCAACACACACACACACACACACACACACACACTCAAACTCGCACGCAATACTTCACTGCATCATAGAGCAAACCAGATTACTGGCATGAAACTTAACAGGTGTGTAAGCCATGCAATCTACAAAAAAATTACCAATAAAAGTCTGTTAGTCAGCTGATTTGCTGTTCACTTAATCGCGAGCCGTTTATGTTTCATTTAGTGTGTAGTATTTACCCCGGTTTGTGTTTTTCTGTCATTTCAAAATGTCACTTTATTTTCACTTTGTCACAGTTATTAAATCAGTGTGTTTGTAGGACAGTACAGTAGGCTACGTGTGTGTGTGTGTCAAACATTTTGGTGAATTACGTTTGTTTGGCTTGGTTATATATTTGAAAGAAAGAGAAACTGTTGACTTTAGCGATGACGAGGCTTCATTTAAACAGCACAAGATGCCATCTGACAATGAGGAGAAAATGCCTCGGAGCAGTTGTTTTCCATCCTATTAGATCACATTTTTTACGATCAGTCCAGGAGGTGGCGCTGATCAACAGCAGTATTAGTTCGAAGATGATAAAAGCAGGTAAAATAGATTAAAACTATGGTTTCAAAGCTGTCCGAATGCGACTGTTTACACGCATCAGCTGCCAACCGGAAGTTCTTAGCATTCTCCTTGCGCATACACGCAAAGCATAATGGGTAATTTTGCGTTCTAAGAAAAAGGTCTATAAAATTTAACATGTTTTGGAAAAAAGTGTTGCTTGACAGAGAGATTTTTTTTCTCTCGCCAACGCATTTGTAAACATAATAGTTTTAAATCCGCATGAACCAAAAGCTGCACCCTTTTTTCTGTATTGTGACGCAGTTTCTAGAGAAAATGTATAATAAATTAGAAAACAGTGGGCGTGGCTTGTTTTTTCTACTGCAAGCTGATTGGATGTAGTAAAGTCGCCTTTTCATTCAGAAATATGGGGAAAAGAGTAAAGCTGCGGTTACACTGGACTTTTCTCCCCATAGACTTCCATTCATACGCACGCAAATGCGTCAGACCGGAAACGCAGGCTCATGCGTCGTTTCGAATCGCATCACTTCACTGCGTGAGACCAATCCAGGATCAAAACATGACCTCTCTGAACAGATATTTAAAACATGGAGCAATTGCTGGCTTTTTTTTTATTATGTCTAATCATTTTGTTTAATCCCGCCCCTTTTCGCAGCGCCGTATGACAGAATTTCGCACGCACAAATTCTAGTGTGACCGCAGCTTTAGGGGAGAGCTATTACAATCTAACAGACTCCTCCTGCTCCTCACCATTTCTGTTTATTGTCAAAACTGACAGTTGGAGGGGCGTGGTTAAGGATGAAAGCCCCGCCCAATACCTCAAACAGACGTAATCTGAGAAATGAGCTGAAAACAAACAGGAAGTGCATTTTCCGATTTTAATTAAATGGAGATCAAAAATCAAAAAAAAAATTTTCTTAATGTCATGCACAAATGAATGGTTCACCACAAAGCTAGCAATGCGAGCTAACAAAAACAATATGAGTAGTTTTGATTTCATTTGTACTTTAATTATAACTAAATTCTAATCACTAACTTGATTAGTCTTCGTCTTGATGATGGTGCCTAATATTTAGCTAGATGTTTTGCTGGTGTTCCGTATCTTCAGTGTAAATAATTTTGTCTTCTACTTCATCTCAGGTTGGCATGCCGTCTCCTGTGCTGGAGATGCGCAGCTCGTCACAGCACCAGGAGTCCTCGTGGCTGGAGGAGTCTCCATTTCAGCAAACTGCTCCTCATATTCAGACCCTCCGAGACCCCGTCTGCAACAGAGTCACGCTGGTCAGTGCAGTCCGTCATTTCTTGAAACAATAGCCTTTTTTGCTGACGTGGCATTAAATACACTTAATACACAAATACACCTAATTAAACATGTCACATTGACCACCTATATACTACACAACTGCAGGTTAACTGTTTATATATAATAACTCTATCTGTTAAAAGATTTTTCTCAGATTTTCCACAGATTTCCGCAGATTTTTAGCCCATCATTAATTCTGTTTATTTACTTAGTTAACTATTTACAGTTAATCTAATTGGATTTGCATTTTAAACATTAAATAAAAGTTAAAAATATATAATTTTTTATTTCACATTTTAAGGTTTTAGTTATGATACTCCTAAAATAATTCCGCAGAAATCGGCAGATTTTTACCAAAAAGCGTCCGCAGAATCCGTCTGGCCCTGGCTATTAGTTACTAGTTAATTAGTTAAAGTTGTTAGTAACTAAGTTATGGTAACTAATAACCTTAACTTATCTGATTTTCATCGTAATGCAATAATGTGCACCTTTTTCTAAAGCTGCTTTGAAACGATAATTAGTGTGAAAAGCGCTATACAAAAAAACTTGAATTAAATTGATCATCATTCAATTCAATTCAATTCATCTTTATTTGTATTGCGCTTATACAAAGTAGATTGTGTCAAAGCAGCTTCACATGGAAGTTTATAGTGAATTGAAACAGTGTCAGTTCAGTTTTCAGTGTTTAAGTTCAGTTTAGTTTAGCTCAGTTCAGTGTGGTTTAATAATCACTACTGAGAGTCCAAACACTGAGGAGCAATTCCATCGATGCGCAGCTCTACAGATCCCAAACCATGCAAGCCAGTGGCGACAGCGGCGAGGAAAAAACTTCACCAATTGGCGAAAGTGAAGAATTTAAAAAACCTCGAGAGAAACCAGGCTCAGTTGGGCAGGAACATTTCTCCTATGGCCAAAGTCTTGTGCAGAGCTGCAGTTATGCAGTCATCATCATCAATTCTCGACATCTCTCAGCTCTGATGATCCTGATATCAATAGCTATGTTTCCATCCACCTATTTTCATGCGCATTTTGGATATGTACATAAAAAAAATGATTGATTGAAATGGCAAGATGCACATACATTTTAAAAATACGCATAAAAACATGCGCATAACTGAGTAGGATAAACTTTTTATTCGATAAGAAAAGATGCGCATGAACTACGATGGAAACACTTTCACGCATTAAAGTCATGTTATTTTGTAAAATATCACGTGATGATGAAAATGTGTGAGAATAGACAAACTAGCAGGCTGAGCACACTGTAAAACATCTGAAATGTTGTTTTGGTCATTCTAAAACACGCTAACCATCTCAGTATTAGTGTTATTATTAATGACCTCCAAAATCAAGAGCGTTTGTGCTCCGCGTCTCACGCCTTCAAACGCCACCTCGCGTTCACTGCGTGTCAGGATTGCATTCTGAGGCACAAGTCATTTATTAAATGAAGAAAAGAGTGACTTAACTCTTCCGACTGCAGCAAATTCCGGTTTTACTGTTGATATTTGGCGCCAGATAATCAGGAAGTGACGATTTTGTTCTCTTTAGCTCGTTGGATGTAAACGCTGCTTTAATCGCACGTGTTTTATGCAATATTTTTTGCGATATGTTTTGCGCTTAAAGTTAATTCACATTTTTGGATGGAAACATAGCTACTGTCATCGAAGTCTAATAATAATGCTTATAATTCTTTAGAGAAGGATTTGATAGCTGATTGATTTGGCTGCATTTACAGTGCAGATTTTTTTTAATGCATTTTTTTTTTTAAATGTCAAACAGGGTCAAGATGTTTGTGTTAGTGCTGATTACTGATTTATAGTTTTTATTCATTATTTTATTATAATTTCTTTTTATTTGTTGTATTTCTTTAATTGATGACCCCTAGAATCAAGGTAAAACCATATGGTCGCAGTGCACTTTTCTCTTAGGTTTGCTTTTGAAAACACTATTGGTTGGGTTTAGGGAAGGGTTTAAGGCTGATTTAGGCCCAATCCCAATTCTACCCCTCAGCCCTTCCGCTTACCCCTACCAATCGTTTTGCGTGTTCTTGTAAAGGAATGGTGGTGTCCCAATTCTCTTTAGCTTGAAGGCGTAAGGCTAAGGTGAAGGGGTATACACCCCTTCGAATGAAGATTTTTCAGGGCCACACTCAAAACCAAGGGGTAAGAAAATTTCCCAGAATACACCAGCTACAGAGGCAGTTTTGCTGCACCCGGAAGTAAGGAGAGCCACAAATTAGTATTTTTTGTCAGTATTACGAATTTTTACAACAAACAAACAAACAAACACATGTTTTAATATATTCATAACCGCGTTCATGTTTTACCGTCAGGCTTAAAAAAAAAACACTAAAATAAAAACCACTAAATTTATAATCCCCAATAATAACTCCTGTACAGCAGTCCCACAACATTCTGACACTCGATGACACTCCAATACCCTTTCAGAAAAGTGTAGTGGCTAAGAATGAGCGTTTTACAGTGTCTGCTATAATGTTAGTGTTGTTTTTGTGTGTTTACATAGATGAATATGGCCGCGGTGTAAATGCACAGTATAGTTGCAATCTTATTGCCACATTAGATCGTTATGATAACATAATATATGCCTTCAGTGATTTCCTAAAGATAGATACCAGAAAATAACACGACTGGAATAACTACAGCAGTCGCCATCGTCTGATCTCATATGAAGCAAGAGATCGTTATGACATGTGATGACATGTGCAGGTGTTGTAGTGCTGTGGTAAATTTTGAAGCCCTTTCCCTTTACACTCGGTTTTTTAAGGGCCAAGGGGAAGGGGTACAAAAATAAAATTGGGATTGGGCCTTAGACTTCGGCGTTAAGCACACGCATATGATTCTACGCAGCCTTCGCAAAGTCACATAGCTCTCGCCGTGGCTGACGCTGACCTTTCAAAAAATGTAACTACAATTCGCAATGATGCCTAGCGCAAGCTCTGTGATTGGTTGGCTTGGTAGATATGACAAGTGTGGGCAATGCTAAGAGCCGCGAGCCCGATGGAGCAAGTGTTTACAAGTGTTGAGTGCCCTGAAGTAGCTCCAGATGGAAAGTTTTTGTTTTGTGTTCACCTTATGATTAAAGTTGTTGCACGTCCACCGGTTCCCGCCTCTGAATGAGTGAGTTTTAGCTACTTGTACATGTAGGTAGTATTCAGAAAAAACAAAACACCCATGAAGAAACTCGTCACAGAGGAATATAAAAACCTAATGTTATTGCAGAGCAACACAAACAGCGCGCAGAAGTATAAGGGCTTACTCACACTATGCTATCCAAACCGTGCCCAGGCCCGTTTCCCAGATCGAAAATGTCCTCGAGCCGGGATTCGAACTCGGGACGCCCTGACGTGCTACTGCACCATTTGTCAGTGTGGTAACCACTAGGCTATTGCACTGACGTGACGTGACTTTTAAGGGACTGTTTCATATGGATTAATTAATCATTCGTACTGTTCAATGAACGCAAACTGTCGTAGATTATTAAAGACGCAAATGCGCAGCTACGTTCAAGGCAAGCGCTGTGGGTCATGCCGATCACTTGACGCAGAAGCATTAACCAGCCTTTAGGTCACTGGTTCGCTAGATGGTCTGTACAACAAGCCTGTGTAACTGAAACTAGAGCTGCATAATACTGGGAAAATATGCAATGTTGTGGAGTTTTGCAATAACAGTATGTAAATGTACAGTGCATCCGTAAAGTATTCATAGCGCTTCACTTTTTCCACATTTTTTATGTTACAGCCTTATTCCAAAGTGGATAAAATTAATTTATTTCCTCAACATTCTACACACAATCCCCTATAATGACAATGTGAAAAAAGAGTTTATTAAAAATAAAAGACCTGAAAAATCACATGTACATCAGTATTCACAGCCTTTGCCGTGAAGCTCCAAATTGAGCTCAGGTACATTCTGTTTCCACTGATCACTCTTGACATGTTTCAGCAGCTTAACTGGAGTTCACCTGTGGTCAATTCAGTTGATTGGACATGATTTGAAAAGGCATAAACTTGTCTATATAAGGTCCCAGGGTAGACCGTGCATGTCAAAGCACAAACCAAGCACGAAGGCAAAGGAATTGTCTGTAGACCTCCGAGACAGGAGGCCTGGGGAAGGTTACAGAAAAATTTCTGCTTCTCTGAAAGCTTCAATGAGCACAGTGGCCTCCATCATTCATAAGTGGAAGATGTTTGGAACCACCAGGACTCTTCCTAGAGCTGGCCGGCCATCTAAGCTGAGTGATTGGGGGAGAATGGCCTTATTTAGGGAGGTGATCAATAAATCGTTGGTCACTCTGTCTGAGCCTCCAGCGTTCTTCTGTGGAGAGAGAAAAACCTTACAGAAGGAGAACCATCTGTGCAGCAACCCACCAATCAGGCCTGTATGGTAGAGTGGCCAGATGGAAGCCACTCCCCGCCTGGAGTTTACCAAAAGGCGTCTGAAGGACTCTCAGACCATAAGAAACAAAATTTTCTGATCTGATGAGACTAAAATTGAACTCTTTGGAGTGAATGCCATGTGTTACGTTTGGAAAAAAACAAGCAGCAGGCTACTAATAAACCAGGCTAATAATATTGACCATAAAATGGTATAAAAAATATAAACTGCTTTTATTCTAGCTGAAATAAAACTAAAATTTTTTCTTCTGGAGAAAGTCTTTTTTAAGAAAAAAAAGTGAAAAACTTCTTGCTCTGTTCAGTTGGGAAATCACATGAGGGCTGTATAACTGTTTATACCACAAATGAACTATAAATCAATATTCGTTATCAAAAATTAACAGTATATTATGTAAGAATGATCTTCTATTATTCATCCAGGTGGGCTCTGTTTTATATCCGATGCCAGTAATCTCAAACCAACCTGGCTTTGTCCATACATCAACGCTTGTGGCATTGACACAAATGCAGCAGCTGCTTTTCTAAATGCGTTTTGTAAATGTCAAACAGGGTCAAGATGCGTGCGTTGTGATGGTGCTGACCACTGCTGCTAAAGGCAAGAGCTGGTAATTGCTTTTGCAGTACAGTGGCGGGCCGTAATTGAGGGCTGCCACAGTATCAGGACATGACCAGCATGTTTTGGCGACTCCACCAGCCCGTCGCTGTTTTGACAGGACTCTATAAGGTCTGCTCCCCTGCAGTCAGCCCCTCTGCGTTGTCATTTTCCACTGAACGACGTGTCCTACCACAAGAAATCCCCTCGCAGGCCTGTCAAAGCAATCTCGCCAACTTATGTGGGATGATATGTGTCTGAGGAAGCATTTTAAAAATAGCTGGCATCTGAGGTTTGTTTTCATTCAGGTCATCGCTAATGCATGCATGCAATTGTTCTTTTTAGGGTTCCCACCGGTCATGGAATTTCTTGAATGGACTTTTATTGGCTGAAAGTTTTTATTGTTAATTAACATTTTCTTATTTTCTTGTTTTTCTGTTTATTTACGATAGAGAATTGCATTATGGGATGTTGAGCTCTGCTCTGTCGACTTTTGATGAAAATTCAACTACAGTTTAACAAAGTTAAAAACATAATTGACATTGTAATAGTTTGAAATAATAATCTATAAGAAATAATATGTAGAGAAATAAGTCAGAAAAGGTACTGCCAGTTCATTACAAGGTTTTTGTAGCGTAATATACAACACACAACACACACTAGACATTATCAGCACTGAACTACAAGAGATTCTGAAAGCTGTCCTATGTCAAATTCTAGAGGTATATCTTTTTTTTATAATTCTCTGAAACATAATTAAAATTACACTGTTAGCACTTATCTCTTTGAGTCGTGTCCTTTAGAAGCCCAAATAAAGAAACAGAAGAAGTTTTGTGGAAATAGCAGCATTTGGAAGGCATATTAGCTTTGACTGCTATAATGCTGTGTTCACACCAGACACAGCACGCGCAAATAAATTTAGCTTTTCGCGCGTAAACAGATGCATTTTGAGTTTACTCTCTTTATTCACGTGTCAAATGCACATCAGAATAGATGCGTATTCGCGTCATGGGCGTGCCTTCTGTCTGCCTAGTGACTCTAGCTTCGTTGCTAAATGGCTAAGATTTTATTGACAGAGAAGCTGTGCTTCATGTGCTTTAGGAAGGCTGAAAACAGCGTTTTTTCATTTGGCGCCATGTCTGTGTCCACTTGATCCTTTTAAAGGTCCTCTGTGTGTTTATCAACTCCTCTAGAAGCTATACCTGGATGATGGAGGCTTTCACCAGTGCTTCAGACTGAGCCCAGCCCAGTTTGATGAACTGTTGTTCGGTGTCGGCATGAGGACTTCCCCTCGGGACACAAACAGCAGGCACTACGTCATAATACATATATGTATATATATGTATGTATATGTATATATGTATATATATATATATATATGTGTATATATATATATATATATATATATGTGTATATATATATGTGTATATATATATATGTGTATATATATATGTGTGTGTATATATATATATATATATATATATATATGACAATTATTTTAAAAGTAATAAAATCATTTATAGCATTTTAAAAGTAATGTATTTATCATTTTAAATATTCTGTCATTTTAAAGTAAACTAACTTTTAACTGTGCATTTTAGCCAGAAAAACATGTTGCTCTCCATGAACTATATGGGTGATTCTGTAGTTGCAGGTACATTTAGTGACTAAAGCCGTCCTTTTTTCAGCTTAAAATAAAAAAAAGTTATATTTTTGATTATTTATATAATGTGTTCATCATTTTCATAGATCACAAAACGTTTCATGCCGTAACAATACAATATTGTCTGTAAAAAGTCTCTTATATTACCAAAAATCATGATTTCTTGATGTCCAAATTAGTCAGTGTATTCTTTTCCACCATGTATGATTGTGCAATCAAAACACTTTATTTAGCTTTTCTTTAAAAAAGAAATGTCACCAATGTTTCCAATTTTACATTTTTAAACTATAAACTTACTATACTGTTACCACAATTTCAAAAGGAAAACTGAATATTTCTTTAATCACACACTGAACAGTATAAAAATATTTTAATCCTGATTTCGTGTGAGCTTAGCATTTATAGCAAGTAGAATGTTTGGCTAAAGAGTTGTAAGTTGTAAGAATTGTAAATTGTTACTGTCAATTCAAGTACAATTTAGTAACTACCCATAAGGATTTTCTAGCTATGATTTGTTGTTATTTCTACACTAAACTCATCCATAACATTTCATCATATATGTTTGGCGAAAGCTGAATTATAAAAATTAAATATGCTTTCAATAAGAGACTGGAAATAATTGCTGTTTTTAAAGAGTTTTATTCCTAAACTTTTTGAACTGTCAAATATACCTGCAATAGAATCACCCATATCGCTTTTAATGCATATAATAATGTTTACAGTAACTGTAACTAGTGTTGTCACGATGCTGGAATTTCCTCTTTTCGTGAGAAAAATGCTGTAATGTTTAAGCGTGCCCAACACCTCTCCCGATTATCCTACTCAGTGCTGCTGAACTGTTTGCGTTCTTTAAGGCTTTCTATTGTATGAATTACAACTACATGAAATGGCATAAAAGGGAAGTGCATTTAGTAATGCAAGGTGAGATGCATGATGCGCTCAGAAATCTGCGCTTTATACCGAATTAGCTTCTCTTTCATCTAATGCAGCTTGAATGGTTTAAAATGATTAAAACGGAATACTTTAATCAAGATTGTAAATGACCCTGGCTTGCCAAAACATGTTTTATAGCTCACGATCACATTGTAGCTATGCTGCTTTCTCAGTTATGAAATGCATCGCAAAAAAAAGTTGTTATCTGATGTGGGGCAAGGGTGAGCCAAGCTCCTGATTGGGCCCACCCCCTAAGTAAGGCCGGGCCTTTGCATTGACTTAATCCTCGGTTCATCCACGTCTGGTGTTAACGCAGCATTACTCTCTGGCCCCTTTGGTGTGTGTTGTGTATTCGCGTAACCTGAAGCCTCTGTGTTTTACCTGGATGTATTTTTTTGTAGTCCCCAAACTTTGTTCGCTGTAGGCTTTGCTAAGCTAACTGTAAAAGCCAATGTCTCCCTGTGCATTGTACTTTGAGCATATTACATTCAGAGATGTTGTTTATGTTCACACAGCTACATTATACATCAACTAAAGTTTAATATGATATCGTAGTGCACCACCCCTTTAATTTATTCACTTGGGTAAGGCGAGATCTCCACTTAAGTATCATACTTAGAGGCAAAATGTGCTTAATGCATTATAAAGCTTAAAGCATTGGAATTTGTACTCTGTATCAGCCGATCATCATGACAGGGAAAAAAAATCCTGATCGGTTGAAACATCCCTATTTAGAATGTTAATAAAAGTCACTTTTTCAAACTTTTCAAGGTTGAAAGTTGTTTGAAGAAAGATCAAAGTCCTATAATGCAATTCAAAAACATAAACAAGGGAAAAAAAACATAAAAATGAAAAAAAAAAGGCTAATTATGGTATATTTACAGTGTATTATATTATATTTTCATTCTTAAGTTGTTTTGCTGTGAAAATATACTTAACTTTGACACGTTTTAGTTCTTTATTTTTTGACTTCATGAACCATGGCTCTCTATAGTTTGTATAAAGGAACACTGAGAGAAAGTGTTTGCTTTTAACCATAAAGCATCATATTTGATACACGAATGAATCAAATGATCTCTAACTATAATCATGTTCAAATTTCAAATTTTAGCAATCGATACTGTACTGTAGATGACTAGAAAAGTTTATTTAATAAAAAAAATAAAATTTACACTGTAGGTCATTGAAATTCAGCTTTTAGTCAGTAAAAGTCGTGGAATAAAGGGGATTTGACATTTGGAAACTCTGTCTTTTCTTTTTGATTTGTTCAAAAAATAACAATACAATGGAATAACAAAAGCCTGATTGCTTTTTTTAGACTAAATTCAAATGGAAATATAAATAGCAATATGACGCTTTAAATTTCAAGCTCTATTCTGTCATAGTTGCCAATATTTAGTATGAGCTGCTGAAATCCGCCTCTCACTTTTCTTTTGTTCAGGAATTGAGTTCCGGTTCCATGTTGAGAATCACCATTCCCGAGGTGGCCACTTCAGAGCTGGGTAAGAGAAAATGCTCGGATAAATCATAAATATTGTGATGCATCACTTCAGATTCAGTGCAGCGCTGACTCACAAGCTGCTTTTAAAACAGCCAAATGATGGTCAAAACACTCATTTTCATTTCATTTATTTATATGGCACAAATAAACACTATCGGAGTTGATCACTGTGCTGTACAAGGCATAGAAACTAAAGTACATGATAAAAGGTTGATGACAAAAATGACAAAATGAGAATTAAACTAAATTAAGAGATGCTAAATGATTTAACCAGAAGATGTCTCATCAGTTTTTCAGTTTTAAAGGCACAATATGTTTTATCATGTTTGATTTCACCCAAATTTGAGTTGAAACAACAACACATGCGTAATATGTTTAATTGAGCAGTTTAATTAAAATGATTTAATTAGCATAATAATGCAGTTAAAATATTGGGTTGTTTTGACCCTTATTTGGGTAAACCTAACTGTCCAAACCCAACTGCTGGATATAACATATTTAAATATTTCATTAAGAAATTTAACCCAATGTCAATATTTTACCCAACTTTGAGTTGAGACAACAACATGTGTAGTATATTTAAGCAGTTTAAAGGGGTTTAATTACCATGATTATGCAGTTAAAATACTGGGTTGTTGTGACCCATATTTTGGTAAAACATGGCCAAACCCAACTGCTGGGTATAACATATTTTATTGTTTTATTTAAAAATTTAACCCAATGACAATATTTTACAAACATTTGAGTTGAAACAACAACACGTGTAGTATATTTACCACAGCAGTTTAATTAAAATTGTTTCATTACCATAATGATGCATTTAAAAAATAATGGGTTGTTGTGACTCATATTTGGGTAAAACATGGCCAAACACAACTGCTGCGTATAACCTATTT
>CAIGQZ010001236.1:5532164-5551303 GCA_903798205.1 Danio tinwini
ATGATGCAGTCAAAATAATGGGTTGTTTTGACTCATATTTGGGTAAACCAAACTGGCCAAACCCAATTGCTGGCTATAGCATATTTTAGTATTTTGTTTTTAAATTTAACCCAATGTCGAATTTTTTTTTGCCAAATTTCAGTTGAAACAACACGTGTGTAGTGTATTTGCCTGAGCAGTTTATTTGAAATGGTTTATTTACCATAATGATGCAGTTAAAATACTGGGTTGTTTTGACCACTATTTGGGTAAAACATGGCCAAACATAACTACTGGGAATAGCATAATTTATTAAGAAATTTAACCCAATGTTAATATCTTACTTAAATTTGAGTTGAAACAACAACGCATGTGTAGTATATTTAATTGAGCAGTTTTATTAAAAGGGTTTAATAACCATGATAATGCAGTTAAAAAAAGTGGGTTGTTTTGACCCATATTTGGGTAAACCAAACTGGCCAAACCCAACTGCTATAACATATTTCAGTGTTTTATTTTAATTTAAAAGGGTTTATGCAGTTAAAAATACTGGGCTGTTTTGACTCGTGCAGTATTTGGGTAAAACATGGCCAAACATAACTGCTGGGAATAACATCATTTATTAAAGAAAATAACCCAATGTCAGTATTTTACCCAAATTTAAGCATGTAGTATATTTAATCGAGCAGTTTAATTAAAAGACTTTAAGAATCATGATGATGCAGTTAAAAATAGTGGGTTGTTTTGACCCATATTTGGGTAAACCAAACTGGCCAAACCCAACTGCTATAACATATTTCTGTATTTTATTTCTAAATTTAACCCAATGTCAATTTGAGTTTAAACAACATGACATGCGCAGTATATTTAATTGAGCAATTTAATTAGGGTTAAAACGGTTTAATTACCATGCTGGTGCAGTTAAAATGCTGGGTTGTTCTGACCCATATTTGGGTAAAACATAGCTATTTTATGATATCTATTAAAACATCGATATTTTGAGAAATTTAACTCAATGTCAATATTTTATTCAAATTTGAAACAACAACACATGTAGTATATTTAATGGAGCAGTTTTATTAAAATCGTTTAGTTTTAATGGTTTTGTTTTAACCCATATTTGGGTAAACCAAAGTGGCCAAACCCAACTGCTGGGTATAACATGTTTCAGTATTTTATTAAAATATTAAACCCAATGTCAATATTTTACCTAAATTTGACTTGGAACAACAACACGTGTAGTATATTTAACACAACAGTTTAATTAAAAGCTTTTAATTACCATAATGACGCAGTAAAAATACTGGGTTGTTTTGACCCATATTTGGGTAAAACATGAAGAAACCCAATGTTTCAGTATTCAATTTAAAAATTTTACCCGATGTTAATATTTTACCCAAATTTGAGTTGAAACAACAACATGTGTAGTATATTCACTTGAGCAGTTTAATAACCATGATAATGCAGTTAAAATACTGGGTTGTTTTCACCCATATTTGGGTAAAACATGTAGAAACCCAACTGCTAGCTATAACATATTTAAATATTTTAATTAGAAATGTATCCCAATGTGAATATTTTACCCAAATTTAAGTTGAAACAACAGCGTGAGTAGTATATTTATTTGAGCAATTAAATTAAAAGGTTTTTGTTTACCATGATGATGCATTTAAAAATACTGGGTTGTTTTGACAACTGCTGGTTATTTAATTGAGCAGTTTATATAAAATTGTTTAAGTACCATAATGATGCATTTTTTTTTTCGTTTTGACATAATTTACACTACCTTTTTAGGCCACGCTCATCTGAAACCAGTGCTTTTTTTGGTGGTTATTTTCCAAAACCCAGATTTATTTAGCATAAATGATGCGCTCGAGGATCTGTTCGCTAATGAACGCAGTAATGCTTTACTGTGAAGTAAAACTCTGAGTCACTCCTGCCACTTTCTACATTTAGACATTTGACCTTTTCTAATGTGTTTGCTATAAATATTCCAGGAAGTGTAGATGATACATGCTTTGCCTCCGTTAATGCCATCAGAGCTGTTTTCTATTACTTTTGCTATTAATTCATGATTATTGCGTCGTTTGCCACTTATCAACCACCCTAAGCATGATAGCGATGGTGACTTTCTCCTAAGCGCGAGCTCTGCTTTCCCTGTGGTGGAGTTGTTTAGTTATTTCCTGGCCTTTCGCTTGGGCTTGATTGTGTGCAGTATCTCCCTATCCAGTGTTCATTACAATTTTCTCAATTAATGCCAACTTCCTTTTAATAAGTGCTTTAGTTTGAAAGTGGTGGGCTTTTGTACCACTAATAAAGTGGCATTTTATTCAGCTCCATCCTGACCTTTCGCTATTTGTTTGCTAATTAAGCTTCAGGCAGAGTCATTGAGAGTGTGCTGCTGTGACGAGGAGCGATAGCCAATAAAATAAAAGAAGTGGGAAATGGCATTTTAGATATCTTTAATTCAGGTTAGGCTGTGAACGAAAGATACTTTTACTTAATCTGTGTGTATTAGGCTCTATATCAGGGGTGACCAAACTTTTTCCTATACAGGGCCAAAAACCAAACTAGATTGAGGACTTTGGGCCCAAGATAAATATACCAAACTGGTATATTTCATTTTCTTTTTGGCTTAGTCTCTTTATTAATCTGGGGTCGCCACAGCGGAATGAACCGCCAACTTATCCAGCACATGTTTTACGTAGCGGATGCCCTTCAGCCACAACCCATCACTGGGAAACATCCATACACACTCCTTCACACACATACACTACGGACAATTTAGCCTACCCAATTCACCTGTACCACATGTCTTTGGACTATGGGGGGAAACGGAGCACCCGGAGGAAACCCATGCGAACGCAGGGAGAACTTGCAAACTCTACACAGAAACGCCAACTGACACCAGTCGAGGCTCGAACCAGCGACCTTCTTGCTGTGAGGCGACAGCACTACCTACTGCGCCACTGCATCGCCCTTATATTACATTAAAGATGCCATGGGTATCTATTTTTATCTATCTATCAATTTTAAATTTTATAAGGAACTTTATACTCTCACTGGCCACTTTATTAGGTACACCTTACTAGTACCGAGTTGGACCCTTTTTTGCCTTCAGAACTGCCTTAATCCTTCATGGCATAGATTCAACGAGGTGCTGGAAACATTCAGCAAAGATTTTGGTCCATGTTGACATCATAGCATCAAGCAGTTGCTGCAGATTTGTTGGCTGCACATTCATGATACGAATCTCTCGTTCCACCACATCCTAAAGGTGTTCTATTGGATTGAGTTCTGGTGACTGTGGAGGCCATTTAAGTACAGTGAACTCATTGTCATGTTCAAGAAACCAGTCTGAGATGATTTGCACTTTATGACATGGCGCATTATCCTGCTCGAAGTATCCATTAAAAGATGGGTACACTGTGGTCATAAAGGGATAAACATGGTCAGCATTGTAGAATGGTATTTTGACCACAGCGGTTCGAACTGTAGTTCTGCCGAGCGACTAAAGTTATCAGCATGATGGTAAAAAACTGTACATTTCTAGTCAAACCATTCTTCTGCAACCTTATACCAAAAATGGAAATAAGGGCAGTAATAATAGCTAAAAATGTGGGAGAGTGTTTATATTATGTGATTGTATTGTATTGCAATAATTAACAATTAAGTGTTGATGTTAAATCAAAAGTAATTCACAAATACTTTAAAATGAAATGATTTAATGACAATAATTCTCTATGGTTACAACTGAATTAATTATGAATAACTGTATAAAATGATAAAACATGAAATGATAAAAACATATGATATAAACTGTACCCAGCTTTAATGTAAATTTAAAATTACCAGAGAGAGAGAGCGAGAGAGAGAGAGAGAGAGACAGACAGACAGACAGACAGACAGACAGACAGACAGACAGACAGCGCGGGAAAAGCTCAGAGCCAGAAAAAGAGACAGAGCAAAGTTTACCAGCTATTTTGTATCTTCTTGACCATGTGACTAAAGCCCAAATGCTGAGACATTCAAACTGACCAATCAACATGTGACCATATCGTAAAACCCACAAAGTCCACACACCAGGCCCTGATCTTTTCAGTATCTGCCTTTGGAGTAAGCATGGACCTTTTTTGGTGAAAGACATCTTTTGCCATATAAACAAATGCATATGATAATTTAGACTTTTACAGCAACAATACTCAGGTAGGCTGTGGTGTTGACATGATTCTCAGTTGGTACTAATGGGCCCAAAGTGTGCCAAGAACCGTTGATACAAGCGGGATTCATACGGTCATGGAAAACCTAGAAAAGTGATGGAATTTTGACAAGGCATTTTCTAGGCCTTGAAAAGTTTTGGAAAAACAGAAAAACCCATAATATTTTGGAAAAGTAATGGAAAATAGTTTAACAAATATCTGTCTACTTAAATTAGGGCTGCGTGATATTGGAAAAATCTGACATAACCATATTTAGTGTTTCTGTGATGTATATCGCGATGTGAACACAATTTCACCAGATGATTTAACAGGTTTATTTGGATTGATTTGGGGGATTTTGTAGGGAATGAATCTCGAATAATATATAACAAATAAATTACAAGCATAGATAAATAAAATATAGTAAAGATAAAAGTGAATGATAGTTTTTAGGTATTCCCTATTCAGGTACAGATATTGAATAATCAACACTGCACAGTCTTCATTGTATATTATTTCATCTTTATTAAAGTTGCAATAAATTTCTTGTGGCCGGATGTTTTAAAATGTGAAATATTGAAATGTTCACACAGTCACAGACCTTAAAGGCACAGTTTACTCAAAGATTAAAATGTACTCACTATTTACTCACACATCACTTGTTTCAATACTATAAGAGTTGTTAAATTATATTCTTTTTGTGTTCTTAAAAAAAAAAAGAAATAAAACTTATAAATGTTTGAAACAAGTTAAGGGTAAGTATAAAGTATAAAATGGCAAGTCATTTTTGGGTGAGCTATCTCTTTAAAAATGCCCGCAGATGATAAACTTTTACTCCATTATGATTAAACTCTATATTAATCTATAATCCCATCATTGCATATCCTGCAATGTGATTGTTGTAGATGCACACATTGCGATATCAATGCTGAAACGATGTATTGTGCAGCCCTAACTTGAATATAGGTTAGTTGTCTTTACTTATTTTCTGCCCTTGGCCAAAAACTTGCTTTCACATTGTTAGTGCTGTGTAAGCATGATCAAAATCAATTTTACATAGATATAAAAACTAATTGAAACAAAATAGATTGTTGCTGTTGTTGATGATATGCTGTAATAAATTTGAACGTCATTGTGTTTCTTATTATTTACCATGTATATGAAGACATTACATGAAACATTACGTCATGAAAATGAACTTAAAGTCGTGGAATTTTAGTAGTAAAAATGTGTATGAACCCTGTACAAGGCAGGATAGATCCATGCTTTCATGTTGTTGATGCCAAATTCTGACCCTACCATCCGAATGTTGCCATGTGGTTGGCTGATTAGAAATTTGCGTTAACGAGCAGTTGGACAGCTGTACCTAATAAAGTGGCCTGTGAATAACAGTTAAAACTAAAACAATGCCATTTATAACACAATGGAGTTCAATGCCAAATACACAAGTCATGCTGCATCTGCACATACATTTTCTATACGCATTTTATAAATGTACGCACATCTTGTTTCCATTAAGCAGTTTTTGTGATAATCCAAAATGCGCATAATAATAGGTTGGAAAAAAACACTGCTATTGACATCCATAGTAGGAAAAAAACATACTATGGCAGTCAATAACTATCATTTTGTAACATTCTTCAAAATGTCTTTCTTTGTGTTCAACAGAAGAAACTCACTTTCTTGGTTTCATTCAATCTTGCTATAGAAATTCAATCAAAGCAAACCAAACCCCATCTATCTATCCATGCCCCCACCCTCAGAGCTTCCCATCCTCTTCCAGTCTGCATCAGGTCTTGAAGCCCCCGTGTCACGCAGTCAAACGCTTTGGCAAACAGTCCTCTATAAACTCCCCCCCCTGGAGTTTAGTGGCCCTGCGCTTTTCACCCACTCGCTCAGATGTGTGTTCCAGCTCCGGCTGCGTCGCCCCCTCCACACACACACATACACACACTCACACACACACACACACTTCTGTAGGAGATCTTCATCCCCATTATCTTCACCTACTCTTTCATTTCTCATCTACACACGTGGGGGCGGCCGATATGGCCTCAGATGTTATTTTTAATGTTAATCTAATAATATGTTATAAATTCATCTGAGGTGATGGTGGAATTACTAACATTTATTAGTGATGGTGTTTGCTAAGGGAAACATCATTGTTATTGGTGCTTAAAACTTCAATTTGATCATGAATTTACCATAACTTATTATTATTATTATTATTATTATTATTATTATTATTATTATTATTATTATTATTATTCATTCATTTATTCATTCATTTTCTTTTCGGCTTAGTCCCTTTATTAATATGGGGTCGCCACAGCGGAATGAACAGTCAACTTATCCAGCACATGTTTTACACAGCGGATGCCCTTCCAGCCGCAACCCATCACTGGGAAATATTATTATTTTCATGATTATTATTGATGTTATTATTGCTATTATTATTATTATCATCATTATTATTATCATTATTGTTATTATTATTATTATCATTGTTGTTATTGTTATTGTTGTTGTTATTATTATTATTATTATCATCATCATCATTATTATTATTATTATTATCATCATTATTATTATTATCATTATTATTATTATTATTATCATCATTATTATTATTATTATCATTATTATTAGTAGCAACAATTTAGAATACCTTAGCAACCGCCAAGCAACACCTTAGCAACCACCTAAAACACCTTGGTAACCACCTAGAACACCCTAGCAATTGCCAAGCAACGCCTTAGCAACCACCTAAATCACCCTATCAACCACCTAACAATGCCTTAGCAACCACCTAGGACACCCTAGCAACCACTTAGCAGCGCTTTAGTAACCACTCAGAACACCCTAGCAACGCCTTACCTTCCGCCTAGCAGCCACTCAGAACAACCTAGCAACCACCTAGCAACATCTTAGCAACCACCTAGGTACACCTTAGCAACACCTTAGCAACTACTCAGAACATCCTAGAAACCACCTAGCAAAACCTTAGCAACCGCCTAGCAACACTTTAGCATCCACCTAACAACACCTTAGCAAAGCCTAGCAAACACTCAACACCCTAGCAACCCCCTAGCAACACCTTAGTAACCATCTAGCAGTGCCTTAGCAACCATTCAGAAATCCTTAGCAACAACCTAGCAACACCTTAGTAATTACCTAGAACACTCTAGGAACCACCTTGAACACCCTAGCAACCGCCTAGCAATCAATCAGAACACCTTAGCAACCACCTAGAACACCATAGCAACGCCTTAGTAACCACTCAGAACACCCTAGCAAGAAACATGCTAACACATATGTACTTATCTATCTATGCTGAATGTTTCAAACTTCTTAAAAACGGGGCGCAAGTGTAATTCGACTAACTTGGGGGAGGCGTGTGTTCTAAAAAGTTTGAAAACCCCTTGTATAAGCATTCGCTGCATGTCATACTGTATATGACTGTGTGTGACTAATAAAATTAGAATTTCTGAATTTGAAAATCATCCTTTGAACCGCCAAATATTCCAGCATGTGTTTTACAAAGCGCATGCCCTTTTAGCTGCAACCCAGTACTGGGAAACACCCATACACACTCATTCACGCACACTTGTACACTAAGGCCAATTTAGATCATCCAATTCACCTAGAGTATAGTGCATGTGTTTGGACTGTGGGAGAAACCGGAGCACCCGGAGGAAACCCACGCCAACACAGGGAGAACATGCAAACTCCACACAGAAAGGCCAACTGACCCAGCCGGGACTTGAACCAGCAACCTTCTTGCTGTAGGGGGACAGTGATTACCACTGAGCCATCGTGCTGCCTTCCTTATAACTTGATTGTTTTGTGTTTCTGTTACTCCCACAGTCAAACGCTGCCTGCAGGCCATCCGATTTATTTTACCCAAGGACACTGCCATGAAAGTGCTGGTCAAGTGGTACAACAGCTACAACGCCCCCGGAGGTCCCAGCATGCACCTGGAGTGGAACCTGTTCGTCACCTGCCTAATGACAATGATGGGCTACAACACAGAGCGGCTGACCTGGACACGCAATGTGAGTGATCTTTAGTCTGACCTCTGATCCAACATTTAATAATAGAATAAAATCTGTCAGAAAACTGGTTTACGTCATACACTGTAAAAAAATGCTGGTTCCACACAATTGATTTGTGTGGAGACAACATAATCGAATTAAGTTAACTTATTAGTTTTTACAAATTGCAGTTTTTTGAACATAAAACAATAAAGTTGTCCCAAAAAGTTGTTTAAGCTCATTTTAAGTAGTTTGAGTAAACAGCAAAAAAGTTTTGGGATTAATCACGAATACAAAAAAAATCCAAAATACAGGCATGCAAATATGGAAATTGGAAAATTAGAATAATAAAAAATAAAGTATTAAATAAAATTGTATTGTGAGTTGAGAACATTAATTTTAAAGTAGAAACAATTTTGCTTAGTCCTCCTTAACATTTAGCCAGTTGCTAAGACAGTCCAGTCTATTGACATTATCAGGGGACAACACACACACACACACACACACACACACACACACACACACACAGAGAGACACCAGACACAGACACACACACACAGAGAGACACCAGACACAGACAGAGAGAGAACGTGCAGTACTCCCTTCAGGTGATGCGACCTTAGTTGTTTTATACTTAAACTTTCCTTCTAAAAGCGCTTCCTTGGTCTTATCCATATTTCTTTGCACATTAAACACAAGCAGGGCCAGAGCAAGCTGAACTGGCGCTCTAGGCGAACGGCAATCACTCAACCCGAAAGTGAAATAGAAAGTGACCGGTTCGTGGATGAAAGTGAGGACCGGGAGGGAGGGGGGGTGGGTGTCGCAGATGAAAGTGAGGACCGGGGGGTTTGCTCACTATTCTGCCGCCCAAGGCAGCTGCCTAGGTCGTCTCTATTGACGCGCCGGCCCTGAACACACGTCGGCCACAACTGGAAATAAAAAAACTGCAACTTCGTTAAATGCGTAACTTTTTTTTTTACGCATTAAATATTTCAAATTAATCACGTGCGTTAACGAGCAAATTTTGACAGCCCTACTATATATAATTTATTTATTTGTTCTATTATTATTATTATTATTATTGTTATTATTATTATTATTATTATTATCATTATGGGTATACATTAATTATTATACATATGTAGTAGTCATAATTTGTATGATCATTATACTCATTTTCAGTTATTGACAGGGCTTAAATTGTGCCAGAACATGCCGGATCCGGCACCTCTGAAATCTGATCCGGCACCTCATTTTACCGATCCTCCTCCTCAACGGCCCTCCACCCCCATCTGCTGTTCACTTTCGTCTGCGACTCCCCAACCCTCTTCACCCCCCCCCCACCAGTATAAATTACAAACAAACTATTTATTTTTTTCATAAAAGATCAGAACTGAAACTTGCAAGTCAAGAATGTGCTCAAACTTCTGCTGTTTTAAAATCTGTCAGGTATCTGTAAGTACCGAATACTGCACATTAAATGCACATTGCACATTGTACTGCACATTAAATATTTTTTGTATATATTTAACTGCAATTATAGGTATGTATATAGTTAAAATTATTCATTTATTCATTCATTTTCTTTTCGGCTTAGTCCCTTTATTAATCTGGGGTCGCCACTGCAGAATGAACCGCCAACTTATCCAGCATATGTTTTACGCAATAGATGCCTTTCCAGCTGCAGCCCATCACTAGGAAACATCCATACACACTCATTCACACACCTACACTACGGACAATTTAGCTTACCCAATTCACCTATAGAGCATGTCTTTGGACTTGTGGGGGAGACCATAACACCCGGAGGAAACCCACACCAACATGGGAGAACATGCAAACTCCACAAAGAAATGCCAACTGACTAAGCCAAGGCTCAAACCAGTGACCTTCTTGCTGTGAGGCGATTGTGCTACGCACTGCACCACCGTGACGCCTCAGTTAAAGTTATATAAAGCTGAATTATTAACCCTTCTGAATTATTTTTATTTATTTTCTGATTGAAACTGCTTTTGTTTTGTAGACTTCATACTGTGAATTATCATGTAGGCTGTGAGATTTGTAATAGATGAAGAAAGCACTTGTTTTAAATGATCATTAACAAACTTGCTGTCTCAGCAGCTTCATTTTGAAGTGCCTCTTTCTCCAGTAATCGCCGCTAAGAAGGCCCGTCCTGCTGACACCGGGTCAGATGAGGTGAGTGACCCTTGATAGTCGACAAGGCAAAGTTCAGGTCATCTTAACTCGGGTCATCTGATATTTTGCAACAGCACGAACTGCAATGTTGAGTCATTTGTTTTATTAGAGAAAGAATTAAGAAAAAACTATGACGATTTGGTCTGAGATTTATTTAGAAAATAATTAAGTTTAATTTAGGATGCATTCAATTTATCAAAACTGACAGTGAAGAAGTACATTTACAATGCTGCCAAAATGTTTAACTTTATAAATTATGTTCTTTTAAACTACTTTATATTCGTCAAATAATCTTGAAAGAAAAAGCATATTGTTTTAAAGCAACAAATCAGCATATTAGAATAAATTTTAAAGAATCGTGTGACATTGAAGACTGGAGTAATGATGCTGAAAATGTTCAATCATATTTAAAGGTGCTGTATGTAAGTTTTTGACTCTTTTAAAGCATAAAAAATACCATAATATGTGTGCAGATATTTAAGAAACATCCCAAGTGAACATACTTGTTTAACTGAAAAACAATGCTGAAGTCAGATATTCTGCTTTGAAAATGGCTTTTCCGTGCCGGACCGCTGTCTTTGTTTAGGTAAATTTAACCTGCACAATGCCAGTTGAGCCAATTATAATTCAGCACCCCGGGTTGCCTTGTTGGAAAACAGCGCTTTTTATTCATTCATTTATTCAGAAAGACTCTGAAAGCATGTGTCCGTGATCGAAATAGACAGTATCAGATGTCAAAATGAGACTGATTCAGTTCCACATGAGGTTATTAATTAGCAAATTATATAAATATTACGAGCGTAAACTTTAGGTGAGCAGGTTACATTGTAACCGCGTGTCCTAACAACACGCTTTGTGACGAGATACGCAGTGATTAGCAATTTGGCCGTTTGCACCAGACAAAACACGACAGAAATGTAAATACAGCCATTCAGAAGCACAGAATATGCACTCACTCACGAAACGGTAAGGTTTAGAATTTATTCAAACTGACATTATTAGCATTTAGCACTGAATAAAACACACAAGGTTTACCTGAGGTAATCACTGTCATAGGTTTCACATGTTGAGCTGTGAGAAATAGAAGCCGTTTCTAATATATCAATTTGAGGTGTTGGTTAGAACCAAAACTCCTTTTAATATGGAGAATATTCCCTCTATCGCGTGTCATTGCTTTTATTTAGAACACAGTTTAAATCCCTCGCTCCTGTCCTCAATCTGGCAACCCGCGCTTGTTTATTTTGATCCAGAAGTTCAATGTCTAGTTCAACCACTGGGTGTCAAACTTACATACTGCACCTTTAATGAGAACAAATTGCGTCTTTTTTTATTGTTTTACATTGGGAAACATTCTGAAACAAACTTTTACTTGTCTATACATTTCTACATCTATACATTTAGTTTTTAACATCGTACACAACCTGACAAAAGTCTTGTTGTCTATCCCAGTTGTAAGAGCAACAAATAATAACTTGACTTGTAGTTGATCATTTGGAAACGTGGCATTAGGGTAGATTTTTCAGATGAATCATTTTCAGATGAATCACAAATACTGCAGAAGACCTATTGGAACCAGCATGGACTCAAGATTCTCACAGAAATCAGTCAAGTTTAGTGAAGAAAAAATCATAGTTTGGGGTTACAATCAGTATAGGGGCGTGCGAGAGATCTGCAGAGTGGATGGCAACATTAACAGCCTGAGGTATCAAGACATTTGTGCTGCCCGTTATATTACAAACCACAGGAGAGGGCAAATTCTTTAGCAGGATAGCGCTCCTCCTACGTCAAATCTCCTAAAAAGCAAAGAAGGTGAAGGTGCTACAGGATTGGCCAGCCCAGTCACCAGAAATGAACATTATAGAGCATGTCTGGGGTGAGATGAAGACATTGAAGAAGAACCCAAAGAATCTTGATGAACTCTGGGAGTCCTGCAGGAACGCTTTCTTTGCCATTCCAGATGACTTTATTAATAAGTGATTTGAGTCATTCAGAGATGTATGGATGCAGTCCTCCAAGCTCATGATGGAGTCAGACACAATATTCATTCTGTTTCCACTGCAGCATGATTTTATAGTCTATACTGGATATTATTTCTGTTAAATGACAAGACTTTTGTCTAAGCAAAGTCAGACCTTACTGTCCTAATGAAATAATAAAAAATCAAGGCATGATCATATTTATTTTTGGTAAAATAAGCATAATCTAGAAGCCTTTCATATAAGACACTTCTGATACCAAATGATCAACTAGAAGTCAAGTTATTATTTGCTGTTCCTAAAACTTGGATAGGTGACAAGACTTTTGTCAGGTAGTGTATACTCTGTAGGGGGAAAAAAAAGAAATTCAAATAAAGTGTAAACTAAAAGTCTTCCACTGAGTTTCCTAAAGTCTAGAAGGGATACAGCTGTGGCCAGAAGTTATTATTGCGACAAAACAATTACCGTACAGCAATAATTTAAGTTTTTAAATTACTGTGAAGGGTAGGCTTAGGATAAGGGTAGAAGTTAATAAAATACAATTTTATGGGTAATTTAAAATATAATATAAATAAATTTTACATTTAGTAATTGAGCAGACGCTTTTGTCCAAAGTGACATACAATTGGGGAGGCATTCAGCAATTCATCAAGAGACAATACACACAAGAATTGCTGATTTTACAAAGCAACAGTCAGTGCTCAAATAAGTTAGTGCTAGAGTAAGGAGTTTAAGTAAACTGTGGACCAATCCCAATTCTATTTTTGTACCCTTTCCCCTTGGCCCTTAAAAACGAGTGTGAAGGGGAAGGACTTCAAAATTTACCCCTTAGAAATGAGACAGCACTACAGCACCTGCACACGTCATTTGTCATCGCGATCTCTTGCTTCATATGAGATCAGACGATCACGACTGCTGTAGTTATTCCAGTGGTGTTATTTTTTGGTATTTATCTTCAGGAAATCACTGAAGGCATATATTAAGTTATAACAATCTAATTTGGCAATAAGATGGTAACTGTACTGTGCATTTACACCGTGGCCATATTCATCTATGTAAACACACGAAAACAACATTAACATTATAGCAGACACTGTAAAAAGCTCATTCTCAGCCACTACACTGTACTGACAGGGTATTCCAATGTCAGAATGTTGTGGGACTGCTGTACAGGAGTTATGATTATGGATTATAGATCACGAAATTCAGCGGTTTTTATTTTAACATGTTTTTTATAAAAGCATGATGGTAAAACATGAACGCAGTTATGAGTATATTAAAACATGTGTTTGT
This sequence comes from Danio tinwini, assembly GCA_903798205.1. Classification (NCBI taxonomy): domain Eukaryota; kingdom Metazoa; phylum Chordata; class Actinopteri; order Cypriniformes; family Danionidae; genus Danio; species Danio tinwini. The sequence goes on from CAIGQZ010001236.1 coordinate 5,545,842, forward strand.
TTGTTTGTTGTAAAAATGTGTCATAATGACAAAAATACTAATTTGTGACTCCTCATTTCCGAGTGCTGCTATCATGCTGTTGTAGCTGGTGTATTTTGGGAAATTTTCTTACCCCTTGGTTTCGAGTGTGGTCCTGAAAAATCTTCATTCGAAGGGCTATCTACCCCTTCCCCTTAGCCCTACGCCTTCAAGCTAAAGTGAATTGGGACACCTCTACCCCTTCACGGGAATGGGGTAAGGGGAAGGGCTAAGGGGTAGAATTGGGATTGGGCCTGTATGTACGGTCCAAATAGAGAGAAGAATGTTTTTACAGGTGGTTTGTTACCGGAAGACAAAGGCACAGTCATTAAAAGTCTGCCCGTAGCATTTGCATCACTTTGGCTCAGCCAGAAGTCAGAAAGACAAAGGTTTAATGTCTCTAATAGCTGGGCTTTTAATAAAATTATATAATTAAAAACAAAGAATATAACTTTTCCATTATATGTTGATTATGGTTCATTTGAAACTAGATTATATCAATTTATATTTCCACATTTGTCAAATACACTCACCTGTGTTAGGCACACTCAGAATTGCATAATGTTTTGAGTTTTTTCAAGGGGTAGAGAGGGGATCCTGCTTTTGGAAGCTGCAACTGTGGATAATATTTGATAGTGGGGTAAGATGCTTCTTCCCAAAAGCTGTTAGAGCCCTCACTTGCAATCATAGGTTAACTCTATATCTATATAGTAGTCTAGTTATCTATAAAAGTAATTCTTCGGCTGCAGCTGTATCTTAGATCCACTGAGATCCTGTGCTGGATGGTTTGAAGCCACTGGTTTGTTGATGGGTTTTTGTGTGTTCTGACAGGATTGGCTTTATCTCCGCTGCTCAGACTATCATTGGCAGGTATCCATGCGGCCTGCGGTGTCCGTTCAGGGCCTGGAGCCGCTGCTTCCCCCTGCTGGAGTGGATGATCAGGAGTCTGTTTTGGGATTGGAGTCATCCGCTCTCCTTTTCCCACACATCCCGCTGCTCTTCTACGTCCTGCATCTGCTGTATGAAGACCTGAAGTTGGATGAGCTGCAGAGAAGCGGTGCCAGGGCTCTGGTCGGCCTGCTGCAACAGCTCGCCAAGTAATCATTTATTTTTATTTATCTTCTTCTTATGTCACATCATGCTTTGTGCAAAATAATGGAAAGAACTTCTATTGCACAGCAAACAGTGTAGAGCTGTGGCGAAAAATAGTTCATGTTGATTCGGCATCGGAGACTTTCAAAATGCATTGCTATTTTCTCTTGAAACAATTCTGAGATTAGCTTCTAACAGCAGATGGCGCTGTGTGCTTTGCAAACTGCTGTACTCTGCTTGCATCCAGTTCCTTCCAAATATGACTTGAACCTGACACATTAATTAATTAAGTTAGGAAACATTTAAGCGAATTACAAGTGTTCATAGTGAGCTGTGTTTAGAGTAATCTTGTGGAACAAAATTCAAATTCGGCAGCTCTTTCTCATTATAAACTATCATTGAACGCCATCTACTGTTAAAAACTAGCCTAGAGCAGCATCCGCTGTTAGAAAAAATGTCTAGACCTTTCTTACTCCTTTACCTGCTATTGAAAACTAGCCTTGAGCACTGTCTGCTGTTAAAAACTAGCCCAGAGTGCTGTCTGCTATTACAGACTAGCCTAGAGCGCTGTCTGCTGTTAGAAACTAGCCTAGATTCACTATCTGCTGTTAATAACTAGCCTACAGAGCTCCGTCTGCTATTAAAAACTAACCATTTGTGTTAAAAACTAAACAAAAATGCCACCTGCTGTTATAAGCTAGCTTAGAGTACCATATGCTGTTAAAAACCAGCCTAGAGCAACATCTGCTGTTAAAAACTAGAATAGAGCGCTGTCTGCTGTTTAAAATTAGCCTTGAGCACCGTCTGCTGTTTAAAACTAGCCTAGAGCACCATTTTACGGTGGCCGAGAGAGCTTAACGCGCTAAGAAAGCACATGCAATTACAAAAAACACCAGCAAATAAAGAAACGTGTTGCTGATTGGTCACAACACAAACAACTGAAGAAACGCGCTGCAAATTGGTCACAACACTTGCAAATATCCACGTAACACAATGGAAATGTTTCTAGCGGACTCAAAAACATGACGGACCCTGCTGAGATATGGATGTGCGGCTGCTTAGTTTTTTTTTATTTATTTAAAAAAGTGCATTAAAGCTGAGTTACAGCCTGAAAGACGACAAAACAACGCTATCACAACCATCAGCACTTTTAATAGTTTATTTTACAGACTTCATGTTTATATTTTAACTACTTATTTACTTGGAACTGTCACTTTTAGGTGAAATTATTTTAAATTACTTTAATAGTTTACACACTGGCATGATATAAATGAACACTGACATGTAAAATTAACATGACTTTCAAAATGGGATGTTGTCAACAGACTGACAGAACACTTTTTGTTGCAGTATTATGTTATAGTTGTATATAGTATTTTTTATAATACGTTTTTATGTCAAAAGCCACTTTGTCCAATATGATTGAATTCTGACACAAATTCATCACACACACACACACACACACACACACACACACACACACACACACACACACACACACACACACACACACACACACACATTACTGTGTGTTTCTATGGTAATATTATCATAAATATGTCTCCTTATCTGATTCCAATTAAACACAGGGGAATTCTGAAGAGACATTAAGTTGAGCATCTCTGACACCCTAATTTAAAGGTGTAGTATGTAAGTTTGACACGCAGTGGTTGAACTAGGTATTGCACTCCTCGATCAAAACAAACGCAAGCGCAGGTTGCCAGATTGAGGACAGGAGCGAGTAATTTAAACTGTGCTTTAAATAAAAGCAACAACACGTGATAGAGGGAATATTCTCCATATTAAAAGGAGTTTTGGTTCTAACCAACACCTCAAATTGATATATTAGAAACGGCTTCTCTTTCTCACAACTGTATGCCATTTTACTTGACATTTACTGATATATATATATATACATATACTGAAAGCAGCAGCAGATAGTTCACCTCAGATCGTGAAAATACAATAAACCATTTGAAGTTGAACTTTAGAACTAAACACATATGAGTGATTCGGCATCTACATTTAATGATGTTAAAGAGGGTTAATATGTATTAAATAAATTATAAACCTTACCGTTTCGTGAGTGAGTGCATATTCTGTGCTTCTGAATGGCTGTATTTAAATTTCTGTCGCGTTTCGTCTGGTGCAAATGGCCAAATTGCTAATCACTGCGTATCTCGTCACGAAGCGTGTTGTTAGGACACATGGTTACAATGTAACCTGCTCACCTAATGTTTACGTTCGTAATATTTATATCATTTGCTAATTAATAACCTCATGTGGAACTGAATCTGTCTCATTTTAACATCTGATACTGTCCACTGACACTGTTGCATTTCGCTCACGGACGCATTCTTTCAGAGTCTTTCTGAATGAATGAATGAAATACGCTGTTTTCCAACAAGGCAACCCGGAGTGCTCACTTGGGATGTTTCTTAAATATCTGCACCCATATGGTATTTTTATGCTTTAGAAGAGTCAAAAACTTACATACAGCACCTTTAAGTAAAACATAAAAATTTTGTAATTTAAGTTATTTTGTTAATCTTACTTTCATGTCATAAGTTAAACAGATAATATAATAAACTTAGTCTTGTCAACATTTTGAAAATGGTTTTTATTGAGATATTGTTTAAATGTTGCTTTTCAGTGGGGGTGTATGAATATATAATATTTTAACTCCTATTTAACTCAATATTTTAATTCATTCTGTCTAATGTTAGTGATCTGTGCTGTTGTTCTATTAGAATTTTCATTCCATAATGGCCGCCGCGTGACACTAGCAGCATCTAGTGGCTGTTTCCCAAATAGCAACAGAGTGTCGCCTCTTGGTGATTCTATGCTCTGTGGCTACTTGTACATTAAGGTAGCATTCAGAAAAAAACGAAACACCCACGAAAAAGCTTGACACAGAGGAACATAAACACCTGCTGCCAGCTAGCGTTTCGGAAGTGTTATTGCAGAGGAACACAAACAGCACGCTGAAGAATAAATGCACAGCTACACGTAAGGCAGTCAGTTGACCGTGGGTCACGCCGATCACTCAATACAGAAGTGTAAATCAGCCTTAAGTCTAGCTGCCTAACTACACATTTATAGGCTGTATTACTGAAAAGTGTAATGACTTCATAAATATGACGACAGACATATTAATATCTTAATAAAAGCTTTGAATGTAAATATGACGCCTTATATGAGAACGGCCAGAATGACTGCTATGGTAATTGTAGTAGTTATAGAATTCTGGTAGTTCCAGCGCTGACCCAACCCTGATGCCTATACCACGAAAGTAATGTTCACTGTGTTTCACTATTTCTTCAGTTGTAAATCACTTTGGATAAAAGACTAAATATATGTGGATTATTTGTATAACCTGCATTCTGCATTTGTATGCAACCTTATTACTTCAAACAATTGGTTTCAATTGGTTTGAATGGAAGTTCTCCAAACAAGTGCAATCCATTATTTGAAACGCAGAAATTGGGTGAATAGGAATAATACCAGATGAACTGATCTTGTGTTTTAAACATGATTCATTCGTTAATCAAGTTAAAAGTCTACCAGCTCATCAAACCTCCCACTTCCCTTCATCGTTGCTGCTTTTCTTTGTGGTGTATCCTAATTTTTTATGAGTAGAGATAGATCGCTGTAATGTATTTCATTGTTGAATAAAATGTCAAGTGCTTGCTGTCATGTGGACATGAACAAAACAGCAGCGAGAGTGTAATTGGTCGCTGTTTGATGAACCCGTGTGGGCTTGAGATTTAAAAGCAGTGTATTAGATCTGACAAGAACACACAAGTCTAATGATAATCCGCTATTTACTCTTCAGATTGTGGATGGGCAACATTTATCACAATTTTTATTAGTCTTTTGATAAAATCGAATAGTTTTTATGCAAAATATTCTTAGCAACGATAATTTCAAGCAAACTGCTCATTAAATCTTTAATCACAGGCAAAAAGATGTCCCTTTTTCATACCTTTTTATTTTTGCTAAATTGTAAGTTGCTATATTATTCAGAAATTGAGAATAGAAATTGTTGGGCAGAATTTCATGCATATTTATTCGATCATTATTGTGATATGCCTCTGTCATTTTCCCCAAAATCATCCTTCCATCAGTTTGAACTGTTTTATATCCTAATGGTATATACAATAGTAATATATTAATATTTTATATATATGGTTAGGGTTAGAATGTTTAGAAGGTTTAGAGTTTAATTATGAAATTATGCATAATTAATTGTAGTTTCTAAAAATTGTCACGGTATAATTTTTTTCTTCTTCCAAACTTTCTATCATTCATTCATTCATTCATTCATTCATTCATTCATTCATTCATTCATT
>CAIGQZ010001236.1:5569699-5586734 GCA_903798205.1 Danio tinwini
ATGCTCTCCCCCCTCATTGGGTGTTCGATCACGCTTACCTCTCCACACACGTTTATTGCACAGTTGGGGAATATTTAACTGTTCATGAGGTAGATGGCCTGAGGAAAGAAACTTTTCCTGTGTCTGGCTGTTTTTGTGCTTGGTGCTCTGTAGCGCCGACCAGACGGTAACAGTTCGAACAGGTAGTGTGCTGGGTGTGAGGTGTCCAGAGTGATTTTACGAGCCCTTTTACTCACTCTGGAAGAGTACAGTTCTTGAAGTGTAGGAAGGGTAGTGCCAGTGATTCGTTCAGCAGTCTGGACTATTCGCTGTAGTCTACGGAGGTCGGTTTTGGCAGCTGAGCTGAACCAGACGGTGATTGAAGTGCAGAGGAAGGATTGGATGACAGCTGAGTAGAACTGTAAGAGCAGCTCCTGTGGCAGGTTGAACTTCCTCAGCTGACGAAGGAAGTACAGTCTCTGCTGGGCTTTCTTTACAATGGAGTCAATGTGAATGTCCCACTTCAGATCCTGAGAGATGGTGGTGCCCAGGAACCTGAATGACTCTACTGCAGCCACAGTGCTGTTCATGATGGTGAGTGGGGGGAGTGCAGGGGGGTTTCTCCTAAAGTCCACTATCATCTCCACTCCACTGTAAAGAGTGGTTATTTGAGTTACTGTTGCCTTTCTGTCAGCTGGAACCATTCTGGCCATTCTCCTCTGACCTCTGGCATCATCAAAGCATTTGCACCCACAGAACTGCCGCTCACTGGATATTTCCTCTTTTTCGGACCGTCTTCTGTAAACCCTAGAGATGGTTGTGCGTGAAAATCCCAGTAGATCAACTGTTTCTGAAACACTTTGACCAGCTCGTCTGGCACCAACAACTATGCTACGTTTAAAGTCTCTTAAATCACCTTTCTTCCCCATTCTGATGCTCGATTTGAACTGCAGCAGATCGTCTTGACCATGTCTACATGCCTAAATGCATTGAGTCGCTGCCATGTAATTGGCTAATTAGAAATGTGCATTAACGAGCAGTTGGACAGGTGTACCTAATAAAGTGGCCGGTGAGTGTTTATAATTTGTTGCGTACACATAAAAACCGTAGCTTATCCTTTAAATTTCTGTTGATATTAGCCCTAAATGAAGGGTTTTGCTCATTAATTAAACCGCTCATATGATCAGCTTTTGTTGACTGTTCTTAGTTTGCATTAGCAGGATCCTGTCATGAGGAGCGTGTGACTGTATTCTGTTTTACATGTTTGTTTTTCTTCTCCTCAGGATTTACATTGAAGGATCTGGAGTCGGTGCCATTTGGTGTGGCTCTTCCAATCAGAGACGCCATTTATCAGTGCAGAGAACACCCCTGCTCTGATTGGTCCGAGGAGGTCTGCGCTCTGATTGGCCGACAGGACCTAACAAGACAAGCTCACAAAGTCACTCTAGCCAATCGCATATCGGTAAGAATGTTAATGTAAACAAGGACTTATTTTTAAATTAGAATGTTAGTAAGCTTTGCGGAATAGTAAATTTGGTCAGAGCTGCCATTGTATTACTACACATTCACTTGATACAGTGCATCCGGAAAGTATTCATAGCGCTTCACTTTCTCCACATTTTTTATGTTACTGCCTTATTCCAAAGTGGATTAAATTAATTTATTTCCTTAAAATTCTCCACACAATCCCCAATAATGACAATGTGAAAAAAGAGTTTTTGAAATTGTTCCATATTTCTTAAAAACAAAAAACTTAAAAAAATGTACATCAGTATTCACAGCCTTTGCCGTGAAGCTCTAAATTGAGCTCAGGTACATTCTGTTTCCACTGATCACTCTTGAGATGTTTCAGCAGCTTCATTGGAGTTCACCTGTGGTCAATTCAGTTGATTAGACGTGATTTGAAAAGGCATAAACCTGTCTACATAAGGTTCCAGGGTTGACAGTGCATGTCAAAAGCACAAACCAAGCATGAAGACAAAGGAATCCTCTAAAACAGGATTGTCTCGAGGCACAAGGCTGGGGAACGTTACTGAAAATTTTCTGCTGCTCTGAAAGCTCCAATGAGCACAGTGTCCTCCATCATTCATAAGTGGAAGATGTTTGGAACCACCAGGACTCTTCCTAGAGCTGGCCGGCCATCTAAGCTGAGTAATCGGGGGAGAAGGGCCTAAAGCCTGGTTTATACTTCTGCATCAAGTGATCGGCGTGACCCACGGCGCAAGTCTTGTGCGTAGCCGTGCATTTATACTTCTGTGCGCTGTTTCTGTTTCTCTGCAATACACTTCCGAAACGCTATCTGGCAGTAGGTGTTTGTTCCTCTGTGTCGAGTTTCGTCGCTGGTGTTTTGTTTGTTTCTGAATGCTTCCTTAATGTACAAGTGGCTTAAATTCGCTCATTTTGAGGCGGGAATCGACGGACAAGCAACAACTTCATCCGGAGCTCCTTCACGGGACTCCACACTTGTAAACACGCCGCGTGACTCTCACCTCCGCCCACACTCGTCAGCGCTACCAAGCCAACCAATCACAGAGCTTGCACTACGCGTATGCGTTGCATTTTTTGAGAGGTGCTCGTCAACGTCGCTGACGGCCACGGCGAGGGCTGTGCGTCCACGTGTATGCTGCGCTGTAGCATACACGTGCACTTGACGCAGAAGTATAAATCAGCCTTTAGTCAGGGAGGTGATCAATAACCCGATGGTCACTCTGTCTGAGCTCCAGCGTTCTTCTGTGGAGAGAGGAGAACCTTACAGAAGGAGAACCATCTGATGAATGCAGCAATGTACAGAGACATCCTGAATGAAAAACTGCTTCAGGGTGCTCATGATCTCAGACTAGGGCGACGGTTCATCTTCCAGAAGGACAATGACCCAAAGCTCACCGCCAAAATATTAATGGAGTGGCTTCACAACAACTCGGCCCAGCCAGAGCCCAGACCTAAATCCTATTGAACATCTCTGGAGAGATCTGACAATGGCTGTACACCGTTGCTTCCCATCCAACCTGATAGAGCTTGAGAGGTACTGCAAAGAGGAATGGGCAAAAATTCCCAAAGACAAGTGTGCCGAGCTTGTGGCATCATATTCAAAAAGACTTGAGGCTGTAATCGCTGCAAAGAATTGAGCAAAGGCTGTGAATACTGATGTACATGTGATTTTTCAGGTTTTTTATTTTAAATAAATTTGCAACACTTTCAAAAACTCTTTTTTCACATTATGGGGTATTGTGTGGAGAATTTTGAGGAAATAAATGAATTTAATCCACTTTGGAATAAGGCTGTAACATAACAAAATGTGGAAAAAGTGAAGCGCTATGAATACTTTCTGGATGCACTGTATGTATTTTATACATAATTTTATACATAACTTTTTATGTTTATTGAATATTATGTAATATATAATATTATAGATTTTATTATCTTTATGAGTATGTTTTTAATTTATTTTTAGTGGTGAAAAGATTTTTTTCCACACATTTGTAAACAGGGCTTGACATTAACTTTTTTCATCACTAGCCACAATTTTGTTGTTGGGAAAATATATTTGATATGCATAAATTTTACATTAACATGCTAAAATTACTTGATTTAGATTTTGTGTTATGTCCACATGCCTCCTCATTCATTTCACTTTTTGTGTGTCGTGAATGAGCTTGCTCAATGTGCATGAGCAAATGGATTACAGTTTCATTGTCAAAAATAAATAACAATTAATACATTTTAAGTAATGTCAAAACAAGCAAAATGTAGCTGTATAAATGTGCTTTTTCATTCATTCATTCATTTATTCATTTATTCATTTTCTTTTCGGCTTAGTCCCCCTATCAATCGGGGGTTGCCACAGCTTAATGAACCGCCAACTTATCCAGAATGTTTTATGCAGCGGATGCCCTTCCAGCTGCAACCCATCACTGGGAAACACCCATACACACTCAATCACACACATACACCATGGCCAACTTTAGCTTACCCAATTCACCTATACCACATGTCTTTTGACTTTTGGGGAAAACCGGAGCACCCAGAGGAATCCCACGCGAACACAGGGAGAACATGCAAACTCCACACAGAAATGCCAACTGACCCAGCCAAGGCTTGAACCAGCGACCTTCTTACTGTGAGGCAATAGTGCTAACCACTTCGCCAACGCGTCGCCCTACATGTACTTTTTATTCAACAAAACTTTTCTAAAAAAAAAAACTATTAACATTTACAAAATAATAATTTTGATGTATTTAAAGGTCTCAGATCACTAGTTAACTACACATATGTAGAGTTAATCTCCTATTAAAGCAATGTTATTGTAAAAAATGGTAATTAAACCATATTAACAAAAATAACTGTAAGCAAAAAAAAAGCAGATGACAAACCTTCCATGTGTGATAATGGAATGATGATCACGTGCACACTGTTAAAGTTGGGCCCATTAATAATCTGTTCAAAGAATGGTTAAAGCGAAAGCAGCAAAAACCATCTGGAGCTCTTCGAAAGCAGCAGGACTGCTTGATGCATGAGCATCACTTTTTTCCAGTCTATTTCAAAGAGAACCGATTGCAGCAGTTGCGTTTCCAGGCACGGTTGCTTCACACAAGGAAAAGGGAGTGCGCACACGTTTAAACACATCACATCGCACACATCATATCACCAATCATCCCACGCAATTATTATTTTTGTCAGTCGTGCTGCCTCTCGATTCTAAGATAGCATTTGCACTCATTTTGGGCCATTCTTATTGTTGAACCCTGCTTGTTGAAAACTACAATTTAACAATTATTTTCAACCTGCCAAAATGGCTAGCGGGTTGTGGCTGTCTAACCCGCCAAAGCTGAAATCTACCCACATTTAGCGGGATGGCGGGTGTTAATGTCAAGCCCTGTTTATATACATAATAAACCTATTTCTAACTGATTTCTTTTATCTTTGCCATGATGACAGTACATACAATTTTACTAGCTATCTTTCAAGATACTACTATTCAGCTTAAAGTGCAATTTAAAGGCTTAACTAGGTTAATTAGGCAAGTTAGGGTAAATAGGCAAGTCATTGTATAATGATGGTTTGTTTTGTACACAATAAAAAAAAAACAGTGCTAATAATATTGACCTGAAAAGTGTAATATTGCTTTTATTTAATTTAATTTAATTTTATTGCATTTTTATTTTAAAATTTTTTTATGTAAATAAAAAAAAGTAATATTTATATTTTGTTTTGTATTTCAGCTGTTTCACTATTTAGCAATACAGTGGTCCCTCGCTATAACACAGTTTACCTTTCTGCAAAAATACTGCAATTTGACATGGGTTTTTAAAAAAAATATGTATACAGCACATTGTGTTTTGATGTGTCCTGATTGGCTGTAGACCATTGTACAATCAATCTCCTCCGTGTCTCCTGTATAGTACAGAATACGTTCAGCTTGCCAAATTAACATAAATATTCAATCGCTAGCAGTGTGAGTTTCAACGAGGATGCAAAAAGGGATGTAACTGTCCACAGCAAAACCATCTTAAAGGGTGTTGCACACCGGATGCCCTGCTCCACGCAGTGCCATGCATTTTAGAATTGTAAGGAAAGGTTCATATCAGGATACACACGCTGGCGGAGCAAGTCAGCGACTGTCTGCGGTGCCCAGCTACGACTCAGGACACTGAGCCTCATCTGAATATTTGATTTAAAATAACATGCCAATGTGCACCTCTGGTGTGTGTTACTTCCAACTGTCATGTGCACGACGCATCCGGTGTGCGATGTCCTTAAGGATGGAGTCTGCTTTAGTTTTGTGCATCGGTGACTGCAGGAAAAAGAACATTACGCTGGATGCCAACATTATCCGCACAAAAGCTAAAAAGCTTCATGGGTCTTTAGCTGACAGCGATGAATGTTTGTGTCTGACAACAGGTTATGATCTTCGATTTCATTCTATAGTACTGGACTTATTTTTCTATGAAGGTTTATGATTTGAGAGTGTTTAAACGAGAAGTGTGAAAATGTTAATGCATGTCTGAGAAAAGTGTATAAAGTGTGCAGTTAGGGGTTTTACAGCCTTAAAACATCTATAATGATTGCAAAAAAATGACAATACAATACAACAACAGCTGACTACCACTTTGCGGATTTCACCATTTTTCTTATCGTGCTAAATTGGCCTTAATCAAGCAACTATAATATTACACGATATATAATTTTTGAAGTATTTTTCATTTTGTTTGTGCTTCTAATTAACAGTTGGACTTTTATAATGCACATGTTTGTACTTAGATATTCATTATCATTCAACATTTCAAGCAGAAAGCTTAGGACAGATTTTAATCCCATTGTTAGTCTAAATTATTGTGCTTTGCATGGTTAAACAGCTTCTGAATACAGTATTTAAGATGGTATTATCTAGTTTTGGAGCGTGTAATTACAGTAATTCTGATGTGTAGTGACCACTCCATCAAATGAATTATATGCAGAATAGTCTGCAGATGAAGACAATGCTGTGTTTGTTTCCTGCAGACAGTGGGTCTGAATGTAATGCTGGAGATGCCGGTGAGCAGCGAGGCCGATGAGGAAGAAGACGGCATGACGGATCTTCACCCCGAGGTGACGGCGCTCATCTGGAGTCAGGATCTCCGGGTGCAGGAGGTGCGGCGACTGCTCCAGAGCTCCAGACCCGTCCGTGTTAATGTGCCACATCTGCCTGAAATCAGTGATCATGAGTACATCGAGGAGAAGGAGAACAAGTGAGCTCTGAAATACTCCTGATGATAGTTTTCAAGTGATGTTACACATAGGGTGTGAATTACAGGGGAGGGGGTTAATTAATGCCCCCTAAACTCCCCCAGAAGACACGGTATGAGATGTATAGGGGGTTATGACTCTAAAGTGCTCATTTTTCTTGTGACGTCACAGTGAAAACCCCTTTGTGAAACTGTTTTGATTTTAAAGAGTGTGTGGTTCTGAAGAAACCTTTCCAGAAGTGTGTAAAGACGGACAACGCAGAAACATTGGATGTGTGTATGGAAACACTGATGTACAATTCTATTCATGAATGCCGCTGTTGTTTTTTATTGCAGGCTCCTCCAGCTGTGCCAGCGCACCATGTCTCTCCCAGTAGGACGAGGGCTTTTTACTCTTTTCTCATACCACCCGGTGCCAACCGAACCACTGCCTGTGCCCAAACTCAACCTGACTGGTACTCTCAGAAACACACACCCATAATTTCAGCTCTCTTAATGAACAGTTTTACAGTGCCAGAATAAAAACAGGACAAATTTAAGAGCCCTCTTGCACTGCTAAAAATGTGTTCCTTTCTTAGAGTTTTTGTTTTGTTTTTAGGCAAATATCTACATCTTCTTAAATCAAGAAACATTTTCGGTAACACTTTATAATAACTACACACTATGAACCATTTATTAAGCATTAACAAATAGTGAATGCATTATCTGTTAAGCATTAACTCTACATTAATAAGCGTTAGTAAGCAGTTTATAACTGCAGCTACAAATGCTGTATTATTGACTTATAACCACGTTTATAATGTGCTTAATAACTGTACTTTCATACTTTGTTAATGATTTATTTTTCATTACTAAATTAAGTATTACATTATTACAAACCAGTTATTTAAGCATCGTTGTTTTTTTTAAGATCATTCAGAATGAGTAAGTAAAGGATTAATAAACTATTCAAATTAACATTGTTCACTCTTATTATTCAGGCATATACTAATAGTTAATTTGTATGTTAATAAATGCTTTATTAAACTCAACTTCATTCAGTTTTGTGACCTAATCTAAAGTGAAGACTATTGATGCTTTATGAATCCCTTATAAATGACAATTAAAGGCTCAGTTAAATTATAAACAGGAAAACGAACATAAATGACATTAATAATTTCTATTCATTTAAAGGAACACAAATGAAACTATATCAAATGAAAAATAAATATTTGCAACCTTATCTAAAATAAAATTACTGTACATTTTAAAAATGTCATCGTATTATATTGTAAAATTATTATATTGTTGTTGTTTTATCCAATTTTGTCATATTTTGACACTCCTGTGCAGTGTTTAAACTTCATAGAAATTTTAGATTGCCAAGATTATTATTTATTTGATACTAAGCCTTTATATGTCATTTATAAGGGATTTATAAAGCATCAATAGTCCTCACTTTAGATTAGGTCACAAAACTGCATTGAGTTAATAAAGCATTTATTAACATACATAGTAACCATTACTAATGCCTGAATAATAAGATATATAAACGTTGATTTCAATAGTTTATTAATCATTTACTAACTCATTCTGAATGATCTTAAAAACCTCCAACTACTCTTAAATACCAATGGTTTGTAAATAATGCAATACTTAATTTAGTAATGAAAAATAAATCATTTACAAAGTATGAAAGTACAGTTATTAAGCACATTATAAATGTGGTTATAAATCAATAATACAGCATTTGTAGCTGCAGTTATAAACTGCTTACTAACGCTTATTAATGTAGAGTTAATGCTTAACAATTAATGAATTCACTATTTGCTAATGCTTAATAAATGGTTCATAGTGTGTAGTTATTATAAAGTGTTACCACATTTTCTAGTAAAACTGTATAAAAAAAATTAGTGTAAAGTGTAAAAAAAAAACTAAAGTAAAAACTTGTAAAAAATGTTGTTTTGTTTTCAGAAATAAGTCTAAGATAATAAGAAAATAAGGCCCAATCCCAGTTTTATTTTTGTACCCCTTCCCCTTGGCCCTTACAACCAAGTGTGAAGGGGAAGAGCTTCAAAAATTACCCCTAAGAATTGGGACAGCACTACAACACCTGCACATGTCATCATATGTCATAACGATCTCTTGCTTCATATGAGATCAGACGATCACAACTGCTGTAGTTATTCCAGTTGTGTTATTGTTTGGTGTTAATATTCAGGAAATCACTGAAGGCATATATTATTTTATCATAATGATATAATGTGGCAATAAGATCGTAACTACTGTGTTTTTACACAGTGGCCATATTCATCTATGTAAACACACGAAAACAACATTAACATTATAGCAGACACTGTAAAAAGCTCATTCCCAGCCACTAGTAATTACTGACAGGGTATTCGAGTGTCAGAATGTTGTGGGACTGCTGTGCAGGAGTTATGATTATGGATTATAGATCGCAAAATTTAGTGGTTTTTTTCTAGCGTTGTTTTCTAAAAGCATGACGATAAAACACAAACGTGGTTATTATTATATTAAAACATGTGTTTGTTTGTTTGTTTGTTGTAAAAATACGTAATAATGACAAAAAATACTAATTTGTGGCTCTCCTTACTTCCGGGTTCAGCAATACTGCCGTTGTAGCTGGTGTATTTTGGGAAATGTTCTTACCCCTTGGTCTCGAGTGTGGTCCTGAAAAATCTTCGATCGAAGGGGTGTATACCCCTTCACCTTAGCCCTACGCCTTCAAGCTAAAGAGAATTGGGACACCACCACCCCTTCACAAGAACACGCAAAACGAGGAGTGAGGAAGGGCTAAGGGGTAGAATTGGGATTGGGCCTAATTAATTTCACTTGTTTTCAGCAAAATAATCTTGTTTTTTTTTTTATTTGAAATAAGATTATTTTGCTTGTTTTAATGAAAAACTCACTTCATTTTGACGACTTGAGATTTTGAGATATTTGCACTAGAAACAAGACAAAGGCTGCATTTACACTGCATGGTTAAAGTTACTCAATTCTGATAATTTCCTCCCATGTGACACAGATCGGATTCGGCCCATGTACATGTAAGCAGGAAAAAATTCCATGGATTCTGATTTACTCAAATCAGATTCAGGCCTTGTTCATATGTGAAAATTTAACTGATATGAATCAAATCCGTGTCTGCAGTGGAAGCAGGTAGATCAGATTTTCACCTGTCAATGCGAGTCGCTCATCATTAAAAACCATAGCGCATGACGTCAAGTCTGACGCTTTCATTTCAGAACAGACTTCAGCAAAGTCGCAAACCTTAAAGGGCACCTAGGTTACCCCTTTTTCCAGATTTATTATAAGTCTTTTGTGTCTCCAGAATGTGTCTGTAAAGTTTCAGTTCAAAACACCCATCAGATTTTTTTTTATATTTATTATTTTTATCATTAGTTTCTATTTTGTAGCTCTTAG
Organism: Danio tinwini; assembly: GCA_903798205.1. Taxonomy (NCBI): domain Eukaryota; kingdom Metazoa; phylum Chordata; class Actinopteri; order Cypriniformes; family Danionidae; genus Danio; species Danio tinwini. The sequence goes on from CAIGQZ010001236.1 coordinate 5,579,827, forward strand.
CATCATGTAGCGGTTTGTGTACTGCGTCTTTAAGGCTAGTCCTCCACGTCCACCGCTTCCATGTGCCTGTCAGCGTGCCTTAATCTCCTCCCTTGGCTGCGTCAGACAACAGACAGCATGAAGGAATAAGATCTCACGTAGTGTTTGTGAGAAATACTACAGTAAGACCTTTACCAATGAGTATTTGATGCATTTGTTGTGGAGCTGCAACGATGAGTCACACACAATGTCGTCACAAAGTTCACGCACACTCACAGCGTTGACTCGCACACACACATACAGCAGGCACATTTAGCTTTGCCCTGTCTTTGCACGCAGATGTGACAGCATACAGGTTAATCTCCACTGCTGTATGGATATCTGTTATGTTAATGTACAAAACAAACCTGATTTAACGTCCACAAACTGGGATTGAAGCGTCTTCTTTTATAATTGTACTGACACAGCTGTGGTGATGAAGTAAAGCTTAAATAAATCGCTGTCACTGATTACACACATGCACTGTTTTAAAACATTTTAAGCTTGTAAAACTCACTCTTGATCACATTTGATGATGATTGATGATCCTAGCGAACTGAACAGATCTTTTATTCCCGGTTGCTTTGCGCACGTTCTGTCTTGTTGATAGGATTTTACACGTTACTATGGAGACATGTTAATACGCAGCTGTCAATCAATTCGGTGGGCTGGGGGGACCGCACTCCTACGTCAAGTTGCGGTCGGTCTCAAAACCGCTCCAATTGGTCCACTGTATTTATGTTGTTAAATTGAAAAAAAAAAGCACTGTGTGTGTTTATTTCACCCCAATATGACAGTCTATACACCATACATACACATATGTCTGTCTAAACAGCTTAAAAAGTTGATTTTTCACCATAGGTGCCTTTTAAATCTCATACACGAGGACTAAAAAAGCTTTTATATTGGCATTTAGCAAAAGTACAAGCATGTTAACAGGAGAAAAAGCGAGAGAGCGCAAAATCCGCCACTTAACCAATAATGTTGCATACATCACGTGCATAAATCACTCCATGGGCATTACATTAAAATGCCTGCTGGTTTAAAAATGCCTAGATTAAAGTAAGATGGCCAAATGAGAACTTTCCTGTCATAAACTATATTAAAACTTGTTAAAAAGAAAAAAAAAATGAAACCCTGCAAACAGATTAAATACAGGAATGGAGAACAGAGCGCTCTCTTATCAGTTTTATCAGCTCTATTATCAGCTGTCAGTCAGCGCTTGCTCTTTTTTTTTATTTTTTTTTATTTTTTTTTACTCTGGTCATTGCGTCTTTGCGGTGTGCAGTGTAAATGCAGACAAACACATATGAGTCATTTTTAAAGAGCCCCTATTACACATTGAAAAGGGTCATATTTTGGTTTTATGGGTCTCCAACAACATACTGATATGTATGCAAGGTCAAAAAACACGTTCATGGTCTTATAATATGCATTTATTTTTACCTAATTATCCCGGTGACTCCCATATGAATCGTTCAGCGATTCATTTGTTCACAAACCCCTGCTTAGCGCGAAGCTAATCTGCGCTGATTGGACCGATGACAGCCTGTTGCCATTGGTCGACAGCGTTCAGCGCGAGACAGTAAAATGGCCAGCATGGTTTATCAAGCCCGCAGGTCGCCAACATTGGTATAGGATCCGATCGCAGCAGACACCCGAAACATGCTTCAAAGTAAACTTACTAACACGACAGTAAACCGTACCAGCTTCTCAACAGTGTTATTCAGACACCTCACCCCCGAAAGCAGTGCAGTTAAACACAAGCTTATTGCTTATGTTAAGTATGACACACATTCAGTTTTAATCCACACAGCAGCAAAAGCTGAACTATTCTGAACCTTGACCGCTGCACGTGTGCAGGATCAGCTAACGGTGGCCATAGCAACGACAAACGGCAGTGGGACGAGCTCACGAAAGCATTTAAATCTGTAAACAAAGCAGCACGCGTCGCGTTTACAACGTTGCATTAGACGCGATATGAGAATATAAAGAGTTAACCTGATACAGTACACGCGGTTACTAGTAACAAAACATGTAGATCATTTCTATTTGCAATCATTGCTATGGCACCTCGTCCGTGAACTGCTATATGTTTTAAGGGCTTACCTGTACTCTGCTTTTCTAAACTATCACATCCCCAGCCGGGAGGTTGTAGCATCCTCTGTCCTCTGACAAGCTATCTCCACGGGCTCCCGCTCTCCATTCGCAAGCCTTTTCCAGTGTTCAGCAGCCAGCCGGTGTACCTAATATTTTGACCTTATTTTGCCTGCACCCCTGGTGTCGTCTGTCCATTGCAAGATGGAGGCAGAAACTAAGCGTGCAGTTTTCTGAACGACTCCTTTCCCTCACACTTCCAACAATATCCAGGTAAACACAGCGTCTTCATGAGCGTCTTGCTGCTGTGTTAGTGGGCGGGGCCGCAGCTTTGAATTTTGCCAGGTCTGCGCGCGCAACCATTATGTTTCGCGACGACGTCACCGCGAAACAGCTGAAGATTTGTTATGAAGACGATTCATTTAAACCACTGAGTCGACTCTTTTATACATGAATCAATAGTTTTAAGTTTTTGAAGCTTTAAGCTTTAGAAACAAGACCAAATCTCTTAAGTAAGAAAAACATTTGTTGCAGTGTGAGTTTCGAGGCCCGACCATTTCCAGCACAGCATTATATCTTTCACTCCATCAAATCAGTTATTAAGACAGGAAACTGGGGTCTTCTTTTAGTGGTCTCCTGTTCCTTTTTTTCCTAAAGTGAGCATGTAGGTCAAATGTAAAGATTTTAACATCAAAATTATTATAAACTTTTGAGTGGCTCCTTTTTAACACGGAAACCAATCAGAACACTTTAGCAACTGCATAACACACCCTGTATAAAATGTATAAAATTAAATTTTTGTTTTTGATTGCACAGGTTTATCAGGTTTCTGCACTAAAAACAATAGCATAGTTAATTATTCACTATACATTTTTATTTTAATTAAACAATTTTTTTCTTTTCTTTGATTAGCTTTATTTTATTAATTCATTGTATTTTATTTATAAATGTTATTATATTTTATTTTAACTTATTTTATTCTTTTATTAGTTAATGTGTTATTTCTTTTATTTATTAATTTTGTTATAATTTTATACATTTTTATTTATTTAATTTTTTTTTTTAATACATTTTATTTTAAAGGTGCAGTAGGTGGTTGTCTTCAGAGACATTTTTTTGTTGTGCTGGTTAAAAGTCTCTTCACATTCCAATTGTAATGAATAAAGTAAATGATCTAAATGTGTTTATTGTGCATTCGTGTTTTAGGAGGCATGGCTTTGGATGGCAGGGGTGGGACGGTGTTTTAAAGCTATTATGCAAACCGGTTAGCATTTTAGCAGATCACCTACTGCACTTTTATATTGTTTATTTTATTAATTGTATTGCTTTATTTATTTATTTTTTTTACGTTTTCAATGTTTTCAAATCAGCATAAATAATAATGAAAATAATGAAAACAAGAATTTATTTTTTATTTTCTTTGCTTTATATTTATTTTATTAATAAATTGTATTATTTTTTATTAATTAATTAATTAATTAAAATTGTAGGTATTCATTTTGATAAGATTATTTTATTAGATAATTTTATTTATTTAATTTGTAGTATCCATTTTATGTTAATATTTTGTCTTGTCTATATTATGTTCATAAATATTTTCAAGTTGCTTACAATCAGCATTAAAAAGGAGTGGTTTCTGTCATAGTTAAGAGGTCAATATTTGGTGGAGCAACCCTCATGTTTAATTAACTAATAAAAACAATTTTGCTTATATATGTGTATGTTCATATATTTTCAATGCTACTCTAAGGCGTACAGAACAGCTCTTTTTACCAGATGCTTTATGATGTAATTTTATATTAACTCTCTTCCTCTGTATTTTACTAACTAAAACAAGGCTTATGTCTCACCTTCCCACTGTAAAATGCACTCTTTTCTTATTTTAGATGCATTATTTTTGTCGGGTTTGTCATTGTGTTATTATTTAACTGCATTTTTATAAATGTTTTACTAATATTAAATATAAAAAAAAGTACTTTTGCATTACTTTTTAAAACAACTGTATGAATTTTTATTTATTTATTGAAATACAAGTTTTTTCTTTTTATTAATTTAATTAATTTATTAATTAATTGTGTTATGTTAATTAATGTATTTGAATGTTTTTATTTTTATTTTTGTTTTTTTGTTTTGTTAATTGCTTACAATCGCCATAAAAAAAGGAATTTCCAAAGTTTTCCGACGTAGTTAAGAAGTCAATTTTTGGTGCAGTAACCTAAATTTTTAATTACATCTAATGAAAACAATGTTTTTTTTTTTTCTTGTAATTTTAACATTTGTTATATTTATTTTATTAAAACGTTTTATTATTTATATTATTACAATTTTATATTAAAAAATACCTTTATTTTATTCACATTTATAATGTGCTTAATAACTGTATTTTCATAACTGGTAGATTTTTTAATACTAAATTAAGTATTGCATCATTTACAAACCGTTGGTATTTAAGAGTAGTTGGAGGTTTTTAAGATCATTCAGGATGAGTTAGTAAATGATTAATAAACTATTCAAATTAACATTTAAATATGTTATTATTCAGGCATTAGTAATGGTTACTATGTATGTTAATAAATGCTTTATTAACTCAACTTCATCCAGTTTTGTGACCTAATCTAAAGTGAGGACTATTGATGCTTTATAAATCCCTTATAAATGACAATTAAAGGCTTGGTATCAAATAAACAATAATCTTTGCAATCTTATCTAAAAAGTACAATTACTGTGGAGTTTAAACACTGCTGAATAACAGGAGTGTCAAAATACAACATAAAATTGGATAAAACAACAACAATATAATAGTTTAACAATATAATACGATGAAATGTTTAAACTGTACAATCATTTTATTTTAGATAAGGTTGCAAATATTTATTTTTCATTTGATACGGTATCATTTGTGTGTCTTTAAATGAATAGAAATTAATAAAGTCATTTATGTTCTTTTTTCCTGTTTATAATTTAACTGAGCCTTTAATTGTCATTTATAAGGTATTTATAAAGCATCAATAGTCTTCACTTTAGATTAGGTCACAATACTGGATGAAGTTGAGTTTAATAAAGTGTTTATTAACATATTAATTAACTATTAGTATATGCCTGAATAATAAGAATTATAAATGTTAATTTAAATAGTTTAATCTTTTATTAATCATTTACTACTTCATTCTGAATGATCTTAAAAAAAACAACTATGCTTACATAACTGGTTTGTAAATAATGCAATACTTAATTTGGTAATGAAAAATAAATCACTAACAAAGTATGAAAGTACTATTAATCAAGTACTATTAATTAGTCAAGTCAGTTATTAACTGCTTACTAATGTTTATTAATGTAGAGTTAATGCTTAACAGATAATGAATTCACTATTTGCTGATGCTTAAGAAATGGTTCATAGTGTGTAGTTATTATACAGTGTTACCGTATTTCCTATGCAACTCAAATACATAAATCCTACATTTAGATGCAATATTTTCTGTTGAAACCAGTTAATTGACTGTCATTGTATTTTTCCCTCCAGGTCGTGCTCCTCCCAGAAACACTATGGTGGACCTGAACAGTGGAAACATCGACGTGCCGCCCAACATGACCAGCTGGCCCAGCTTTCACAACGGCGTAGCCGCAGGCCTGAAAATTGCTCCTGCTTCTCAAGTTGAATCTGCTTGGATTGCCTACAACAAACCCAAAAGTGTCGAACTGGCCAATGAGTATGCTGGTTTCCTGATGGCGCTGGGCCTCAATGGTCACCTCACCAAACTAGCCACTCTCAACATCCATGACTACCTCACCAAGGTTAGTTTAAGGTTCACCTGCTGACCATGGCTGTGTTCCACTACATTTTTAGAAATGCTCTCATGTCCCCTCAGGAGAATCTCTTGTGAATCCCCTTGTGAATTGTTCAAATTGAGTACCCTTTCGTTCTGTTAGTTTCTGTTTTTGCCCCATTGACATTATAACCATATTTTTTGACTGCAAAGCCTTGATACCGTATAATCATGCGTTCTTAATTGTTGGTGGTTTTCCCTGTTGTGAAGAAGTCAAATGTGTAATTTTTACTGTTGATCATCAGTTGGCACCATTAATCCTTTAGATGGCCTGTGCAAAAACTTTCTGGCTTTTATATGAAGTTCTATGGAGTAAAACAGCACACTATAGTGTGTGTGCAGAAATACACTTACTATGCTTACTATAGTATAAGAGCAGAGCTACTTATTTTGTTTTTTTCAGACATATCAAGTGTGTAAAGGTCTCTCTTACACTCTTACGCACACATACACACAAACACTATACACCATACAGATGGCAGATCTATCTTTTTTGCATTGTAACTCATGAGCAACAGTAAAATTGTTGCTGGTTTTCCTTTTTGGAAAGAGGTACAATCAAGAATGCATGATTATATGGTGTCATGACTTTACCGTCAAAAAATGTGGTTATAATAGAAGTCAATGGGGCCAAAACAGACAAAGACAGACAAAAGGGTAGTCAATTTACTCAGTGTATTGAGTGTTAATTTTTATTTTATTTATTTTTTTATTATTATTATTCCCAAAATATGTGTTAAAATAAGATTAGTCACCAAAATCATTCAATCTGCTGAAACCCAGAGAAGGTTGTGGCTAAATTAAGACTCAAAATCACCCCAGAGTGGATGAAGACATCCCCAACAGCACACATGCATTCCACTTCATCAAGTGAACAAGGGAAGCTTACATGGACATTTGGATAGGGTTAGGGAATTGTCATCCATCCATCCATCCATCCATCCATCCATCCATCCATCCATCCAT
>CAIGQZ010001236.1:5586744-5616430 GCA_903798205.1 Danio tinwini
TCCATCCATCCATCCATCCATCCATCCATCCATCCATCCATCCATCCTGTTTTATTTTGCCAAGACAAAATTTGATCATTTTTTATTTAGTTCTACTTACTTAGTTCATTTATACTTTACTTTTTCTGTTTATTTCAACCTCATTTCAATTAACAAAGTAAGTTTGGCCACAGTGCAAATACAACCCCCAATCCCCCCCAGTTGACCCATTAACCCTTTGACTGGCGCTCTACCAAACGGTTGACTATGTTTTTACTGTTTTAAATAATGATTGTTAAAGTAACTTAAAGAATTACTTTTAAATAATGACTTACACACGCAGCATTGTTGGTTTACAAAGAAACAAGCACTATCCTTTTGCACTACTACACTTGATTTTGGTATTATTGTAAAAAAACAACAACAAGAAAGCATGTTAAATGAGAATCTGAAATATTTTATGCAATACTTAAAAAATTAAATAAATTATTCAAATTTAGTATTCAAAAATGTTTAATCTTGAATATTTAAAAAAAATTATTGAATTAATTTTAGATTTTTCATGGTATATGTATTAAGTTCAGTACTTTTACCATAAACCGACATATCAACCATTTAGTAGAGGCTGATATTTTAGAAATTATGGGATGTGTTGAAAAAATGCATTGAGTGTGTTAACTAGTGACATTAGGAGTTAAGAAATGCAATCCAAACATTTTTTTCTTGGTGGGTTAGTTAAAGGGTTAAAATTGCAATTTTAAAATGTAAAAATGTTCTACTTTATCTGTTGTTTGTTAACAAACACTAGGTGAACAGTTCTTAAAGGTGCCATATACTGCATTGGTTTAATAAGTTAAATTGTTCTCTGATATCTACATAGTAGTTTTATGGCTTCTGTAAATAAAAAAACATCTCCAGAAATGGTTTCATAAGCTCATTTATTACTCCATAAAATACCCATAAAATCAGAAAGTCCATAATTGACCATATTTGAATCGTTCCGCTCTGATGTGCAGCTGATACAGACACACACACACCCCCACACACACAGAGCATGATGTACGCTGAACACTGACAAATATAAACCCAATTAGAGTAACTTTAACCTATTTAGGATAAAGGCTAAATTTGCATTAAACTTGACAAAAGAGAGTGATAAAGATGTTTAGAGATAGAGATCTATGTCTACATGTGTTTGTTGAACATACGCATCAAATTTCACAATAAACATTATAAATTAACAAAAGATGTAACGTAAACATAACTGTATAAATGTGTAATCTGTATTGCATCCTGAGGCCAGTTCGTACATGCCTCGTGCTGTCTTTGCCCAGTAAAGCACAGTAAACAATTTGTGGCTCACGTTTTCAAAATAAAAGTCCCACATACATAGTACATGAAATATACGATTGAAATTACTAGGGGAGGATAACTATCACCATTGTCTCACTTGAAAACATTTGGCTTATCAAACGCCGCCTGAGGCGTGCATATTAATGACCTCAGAGACTTTTTATGATCTCAGAGCTGCATATGAGTCTTGTTCTCTCGATGGCGGGTGCTCATTAGGTCTGGATTAATGGCCTAAAGTACGCATACATGCTAATGAGGAGGGCATGGCCCATGAGTCTCATCACAGTTTGTTTTGTCTTCTGATTGGCCTGTTGTCCACCAGGGTTTTACACTCATGGAATTTATATGAGATTGAGGAAACAGTGATGTCTGAGGCTCACATTTCCATAAACTGATCTTTTATTATTCTACTATGCCTTGGTATACCCAGATTTTCATTATAGGGCACCTTTAATTAATTTGTACCATAATTAATTTGCATACTGATTAAGGCTTTTCAGATTAGTTTCTACATTTGTGTCAAATTATTGCAATGAAAAACATATTTAAGCATCAGCAGACGTTCACCAAGGATATCTCTGATATCAAACCCTATACAGCACATGACGAATCCACACATTCACCTGTTGCGAACAGAATGAATCATCCGAGACTAGCTGCTTATCTATAACAGACATCTAGGAGGAAAGCAGGAGGTTGTAGGCAGACGTTAATTACAGAGGAACAAAACGAGACCAATTTATCATAATGGCTTCCATTGCAATCCAACACAATATTACAAATTGCTGCGTTAATTAAAATCAGACACTTCATGATGAAAAAGCCTTGAATGTAGACTCCAATTAGTCAGTATTTCTTTATTTTTTATTTTTTTATTATCCCCCGAAATGTTCTTTCGAGAGCTCAGAGGCTCTTCCTGAAGACCAAAGACCTCTTCCCCATTCACTTATCTCGCCATTTTTAGCATTGGAGCATTCAGGTTTGCATGTTTTCTGGGGTTTTTGCTCTCATCCTGTTGTTTTTCTCACATGAAAGGCAAACGTAGAGCTGAGTTTCATTCTGACAGTTCACAGGGCCAGTAACGTGTGCTGATCTCTCATTTCCAGTCAGGCCAGGCTTTGTTGATAGTTTCTGTGGTCGCCGAGCATATCTGTAATCTATAAGCTATATCGAGCTACGTTCAGCTAGTTTTGGTGTTTACACTGCCCGCTCTCATAGCGGCTGTCTCGTAGTCCCGTTTTACAAGAATTGGCTCCAAAAACATCCTGTTTCGTGAACATGTCAAAAAAATAAATGAATGAGGGAGTTTAATGAATGAATCAATGAAGTGTGTGTGCTGTGCTCACTGTAGGCCTACACTATATATAATTTCAGTCATTTTTTAACAAAGAAACCAATCAGAACTTCCTAGCAACAACACCGTAGAAATCACACTCCGTATTTAAGAATTATGTTTCGAATTTTAATATTTACATTCATTTGGGTTGCACAGGTTTAGCAGGTAAAAAGAATGAAATGGTAATAGAAATAGTTTATTTTATTAAAAAAACATTTTATTTTATTTTATCTCATTCAGTTTGGCTTATAAATTGTTTAGAATCTGCATAAAAAATGTGAAATTTTTATTATTTTTCAGTTTCATACACATTAATTAGGGTTGGGTCGATAGAAGATGCCATTGTCCATCGCCGATGGCTGATAGTAGAGGTGTGAACCTACACTGGTCTCACGGTTCAGTTCAGTTACGATTATCATGCCATCGATTCGGTTCAATTCGATATCTCGGTGCATCACGGTGCATTGACAATTCTTTCCATACACAGTTTTATATTTTCTTTACAGCACAGCAATTCTTGTATTAAAATGTATAAATATATTTATATACTATTTGTAAAACAATTTTGTCCTTTAATACAAACAGTCAGATATATAAACTGTACCTTTAAACAACACGAGCATTTATAGCAAATAAACAAATATAAATATCCCGCTCGCTTTCTGAGCCTTGTCTACCAAGTTCTTTCTTACACCCCTTTGATTGGTCACGCACTCAACAGAAAGGGCTGCGATTGGCTCTTACACACTGGAGCTCTTCACAGATGCACTCATGGGCCACAGTGAGAGAGAGAGAAATGGCGATTACTGTCATTCTATCGCCGTGAAATAGGGGCTTTTGCTGTAAGTGTCAGTGAAACAGTGCTCAGCAAACACACACGCAGGGAAATTGTGCACAGTTTCTGAGTTTTTACGTAGTTAGAGCGTTGTAAATACTCGCGCTCGCCTCCCTCGCCATAGTAAGCTACGGCGACATAGCGAATGTGAGATAAATGACGTCAGTACATAATAACTGGTTATGATTATTACTGAACCGATACCGAATTGTCCGTGTCTGCATCGCGGTGCACCGAAGAAACGATTAATTTTGACACTCCTAGCTGATAGACATCACGATGCTGAGCCGGCATCGCCAATCCTCCGCCCTGCCCCCGTCGCAAACCCGCTCGCAAAAAATACTAACTTGGTCGCTGTTTACACTGTTACATCTTAGTTTTAAAATTACATTTTAGAACAAAAATCCACATCCACACTGACGTTTCATCTAGCATTTCTGAACAGCCCTCCGTCCACACTACGCACATCACATGATCACGCATGCACTTTCATGGTCTCGTCTGAGCTCCAATGAGCAGTGAACAGCGGACAGCTTATCAAGTTAAACATAATATTTAATTAAACGTGTCCCTATCTAACGACTCTTCGGCCTTTTGATTCTATCAGGTAACGTGTCACAGCGTCAGTACACTACTTCAATCCTTTGCTTTCACGCTTGTACTTAGTAATTTTTGCGAAAACCTCAGATACTATTGGTTGGTCCTGTTGGTTGTGCACCTTTTTTACCAACCAAGTTTGATGACGCCATTATAAGGACACAGATCACTCTGCCTATTCATGCCAGAGTCGTTTGAAAAAAGTGATTGACAGGTGGTAATTTGTGTGTAACATATCTTTATTTAGGATTTGGTTATGGGTTAAAAAGACCATGCGGGTCAGGTAGTTGAAACAGTAGGCTGCAAATAATTAATACGTTATGAATTAAATAATAATTCATAAATAATTAATTCACTGGCGCCTATGATGACGATGCCATCGTCCATCGCGATGTTTCACATTAGACATTGTACGATCCAACCCTAAAATGAATAAGGGAGCTTAAAGGTGCTGTATGTAAGTTTTTGTCTCTTCTGAAGCATAAAAATGCCAGAATATGTTTGCAGATATTTTTAAGAAACATGCTAAGTGAACATTCTTACTAATCTGAAAAACAATGCTAAAGTCAGATATTCTGCTTTGAAAATGTGCGTTACGTGCCAGAACGCTGTCATTGTTTTGGTTCTTTTAACCCGCCCACTGCCACTTTAACCAATTATATTTCAGTACTCCGATCTGTCTTGGTGGGAAAACAGCATATTTCATTCATTCATTCAGAAAGGCTCTGAAAGCATGCGCCAGTGACTGAAATGCTACATCCTGTGGACAGTAGCAGACTCTGAAGTGAGACGCAGATTCAAAGTTCCACGTGAAGTGTTTATTAGTTAGCTAATATATATAATAATATATCAATTCCAGGTGTTAGTTAGAACAAAAACTCTTTTAATATGGAGAATATTCCTTCTATTGGGTGCCGATGCTTTTATTTAAAACACAACTTAAATCAACCTTGAGGCTCGATCATCAGACTCGCTCCTGTTGGTTCTCAATCTGGCAACCTGCGCTTGTGTTTGTTTTGATCCAGGAATGCAATACCTAGGTACACCACTGGGTGTCAAACTTACATACTGCACCTTTAATGAATGAATCAATGAAGTGTGTGCGTGTGTGTGTGCGTGTGTGTGTGTGCGCGCTCACTGTAATCCTGCACAATATATAATTTCAGTCATTTTTAAACCTAGAAACCAGAACTAGCAACTATATAACACACTGAAAACTGCACTCTATTTAAGAGTTCGTGTTCACTGTAGGCCTGCACAATATATCGTTTCAGTCGTTTGTTTTTTTTTTTGCTAGAAACCCCCTAGCAATTGCACAACAACACACTGGAAACCACATACTGTATTTAAGATTTATTTGTACAATTGTAATATTTCCATTCATTTGTGTTGCACAGATTTAACAGGTTTCTGCACTAAAAATTATGGCTTAGTAAATTAACTACATGCTATTTTTTTTTTATTTTAATAAAAGAAATGTCCTTGTTTTTGTTTACTTTTTTATTAATTTATTTTTATTAGATTTGCTTAGAAATGTTTAGAAATTCTTTAGAATCAGCATAAAAAAACACATTGAACAATTGGAAACAGTTGGAGGCGATGACGTCAGTAATATGCAAATTGATGCATAGTGTTTTCTACATTTAGTCACTTTTTAACACTTAAATGTCTGTATGTTCACCTTTCTTATACCTCATATTTATTTTTGTTAAACTACAGAATTCCAGGAAAATATCAACTATGCTCTTTTTGTTAAGGATGCACTTTGTTGAGGATGCACTTTAGTGTCAATGCATTTTATTTGTTATATTTTTGAAAAACATACGACTAGGCCTGGGCAGTAAATCGAAAAGTAATCAAAATTCAGAACTTATAATTGATCACATTTTTCCAGGATAATTTTTTTCAATTGTTTGCCTTACTGCGTGTGTCACGTGACCCCGCTCTGTTAGGTTTATACTTACGCAGTCATCTCTAGTCAAGTAGGACGATGGACCCATTCTTGAGTCTGACTTTGCACTACATTGAGGATGATTGAAGCTGCGCCAGAGATGCAGAAAAATCTAATAAATAAATACAATTATTGTTCATTAATTGTAATCAAGTTAATGCTCAATTAATGGAGATTTTGATTTTAGTCCAAATCGCCCTGCCCTGCATACGACTTGCAATCTATATAACTTTCTCATACTCATGCACACAAGGTTAAATTGATTAATTTCTTCTTTTGCATGAAAAACTTGAAAATTAAAAGTGTTGTTAATTGCACATAAATCACAGCATTTCTTTTCAACCCTTTCTCTTACTAAGGATTGTGGTGACTTGACACCAAAAAAAACATTTGAAAAGTCAGAACTAATGTTTAATTGTTTTAATTTAATTTTATTTATTTAAAAAAAAAAAATCTGTTAGATTATAGTCACTAAATTATCAATTTAATATGTGGATTTATTCTATTGTGTGCAAAAACAAACGCAGATTAGATTAGAATTATAATATAAAGTTGATCTAAATATTAACATATTAGTTATTGGCATCTGGCACGAGAAGAACCTAATTATCAGTAGGGCCAGACGGAATCTGCGAACATTTTTTGCTATTTCTGCGCAGAATTGTGTTAAAGATCTGCGGATTTATGCAAAATTATTTTGGGAGCATAACTAAAACTTTAATATATGAAATAAAAAGTAATACTTTTTAAACTTTTATTTAATGTTTGCAATGCAAATCCAATTAGATAAACTTCATTTAGTAAACAAAGCAAGTCTCCCATATAATGCATCTACTAAAAGACAGAAAATGTTACTTTACAAACTGTATTGTAAATAAATCATATTAATATTTTCATATTGGTTAATAATATTACTGTAATTAATAAAAAAAACTGAATAAACATAAATATATACACATTTACACAAGTAAATAAATAGACTCAATAATAGGCTAGAAATCTGCAAAAATCTGTGGAATTCTGCGCGCGCAGATTGTGTGTGGGCCTAATTATCGGTTATCGGAAAGAAAGTTTCCTATCGTGCATCCCTAATATATACATAAATCTCCTCTTTCTCAGGGTCATGAAATGACGAGTATCGGGCTGCTTTTGGGAGTTTCTGCTGCTAAGCTGGGCACCATGGACATGTCCATCACGCGTCTGCTGAGCATCCACATCCCTGCACTGCTGCCGCCGACCTCCACCGAGCTGGACGTCCCGCACAGTGTGCAGGTGGCTGCTGTGGTTGGCATTGGCCTGGTGTATCAGGGCACTGGACACCGGCACAATGCAGAGGTGCTGCTGGCAGAGATCGGTCAGTCTGTGTGTGTGTGTGTGTGTGTGTTAGTGTGTGTGTGTTAGTGTGTGTGTGTGTGTGTGTGTGTGTGTGTCTTTGTGCACAGTCCACAGTTCCTCCTGTTGGATGTGGTTCTTCTTGGTAATTTGCTGACATTACTTTGGATACTGTGGCTCTTGATAATCACAAAGACTTGCTGTCTTAGGCACAGATGAGCCAGCGAGATGTGCACCAACCATTTGTCCTCTTGTTCTCAGCTATGTCACCTATAATGTTGTGTACATTGCGATAAATTAAGCAAAACTGCTATTACTTTGCTAATTAAACCTTCACACTCTGCTCTTACTGATGGAATGTGCAATCAATGAAGACTGGCCTCCAGGCTGCTCAAATTTAGCCATGAAACCTCTAACACTAATGCTGCGGTCACACTAGAGTTTGTGCATGCGAAATTCTGTTGTATGGCGCTGCGAAAAGGGGTGGGATTAAACAAGACGATTAGACATAAAAAAGCAAGCGATTGGTCCATGTTTTAAATTCTTGTCATGTTTTGATCTTCGATTGGTCTCACTTAATAATGTGATGCGATTTCGCAGGTTAGAGTTAACCAAGCTTGAACTTTTCAACTCAGTGAACTGAGAAACTTGCCGCACGAACTTGTGTTGCCGGTCTGACACATTTGCGTGCATATAAATGGAAGTCTATGGGGAGAAAATTCCAATGTGACCGCAGCTTTACTGTGTTCACATTGTCGCAGAGAGTGTCAAAGTAGCCAGAAGTCATTCATTTTCAATGGGAGCCAGTGACTAGAAGCGATGCATCTTCGGTATTGGCGTCGAGTAGGGTTGAAATCAAATCAGCTCTATGGTAATGAGCTATGATGCGGTTCGGCAGCAACCAATCAAAATGTCGAAGTCCACTGCTTGAGTATATTCCAAAAAACACAGTCCTATGAACTTTGGTTCCAACTACATTAGTTCCCAAGTGTTTGATTATTGCGGTCACCAAATTTCCAATTATTTACGACGTGTCCCTTTTTGCTTACACACCGGTGGCGTCAATGTAAATGCACAGTAAATTGGCCAGTATTTCAGTATCATTGTGCAGCCCCTGTATGTAGTTGCATAAAAATAAATACAAAGTATTGGGTTATTTTTGCATTGCAATAACAGTGCTTTTCAAGTTGGATAATGATGGGTGAATTTGTTGATATGGGTCGGTTTATTAGTGGTTTAAATGGCTAGGTCACTCAAAAAACAAAACAATACTGTGCCTTCAAACCTTTATAGCAAGGATGGGCAAACTGGAGGGCCAGTGACCTGCATAGTTTTGCTCCAATCCTAATCAAGCACACCTGCCTGTAGATTTCCAGTGATCTTGAAGACACTGATTAGTAGGGGTGAAACGGATCACTGTTGATCCATGATCCGTACGGATCACAACTCACGGTTCGGAACGCACATGTCCTGCGAATTAATAACTTATTTTGAATTTGTCGTTTAATCCAACATTTATAACCATTGCAGAGAGATCGCCTCCTGCGTCATCTCAAATCGCGTATATGAAAGCATATTGGCTTCCCTGTAAGATATAATGATGACGGGAAAAGTTGTGGTGGGACCTTCCTAAATGCTTTCTTAGGCTATTCATTTAAGATGTTTTTGTCACTGCTTGTTTAGCCTGCATTAATGCATTCAGTGTAAAGCTGCACAATTAAACAGTGAAAGATCCTGATCTCAGTTCAAACGTGCGCAACATGAACGATAAATGATAATGATTTGCTTATGTTTATTAATCCTTCAAAGCGCTGCATTCAAATCTGCATCGAGAGAGATTCAGTTTTTACACTTTTTCTGTGAGTTACAAACAATTAAATAACACAGAAGTGCTGGGAGAACAGTTTATAGTTCAGATATAAACACTGATGTTTATGGTAAAGATTAAAATCACTGTTTATTGAAACATGACGCTGGTGAATGTTTGACGCTGGTAAAAGCAATTACATTGAGTATCCAACAGATGGCAACAAACAACCATCAAAATGATGTCACTGAATATGTTTTCATAAATAATACACCTACAGTATAATAAAACATGAAGTTTTATGTGTGAATTGTTGAATCATTAATTGAAGATAAATATGATCTGTTGTACATGTTAGATTTCTATATTTAGCATTATCAGCAACAGTAGCAAAGATCATAATTCATATTGAATATTTCTTTTTTCAGCTGCTTCTTTCTTGATTTTTTTATTAACGTTACAGGCTCTAAGTTCTGTTTGTTAAAAGCAATGTTTTTGCAGTAATATTTTTTATATAAATGGAAAGCAAATTACATTTGTCTCCTCACTTTTTTGCTGATCCGAAAAATGGTCCGATCCATGACTAAAACAACCGTAGTGTGATCCGAACTGCAGATTTGTGCTCCGTTACACCAGTGGTTCCCAACCTTTTTTCCAGGAGACCCCTATTTTAACGCTAACATTTTTTAATACCCCCCCCCCCCCATACACACACAGAAACATACACAAAAAAACGCACACACTGATAAGCATATAGCATTGAGCTAATGTTGTGTTTAATATATGCAAAAACAACAACTCAACTATTGACTTCCTCAACAACAGTTTGCACTTTTTTTTTTCAAAACCTGCTGCAAATTTAACAGCAGCACATTTAACATCATGTACAAATAACATGTACAAATCTATCTGTTTAACTTATTATTAAAAGGTGAAACATGCACACATGCACGCACACTTTGGAAAAATTATTTGGGTTTACCAACTGTCTGTGGGTGTCTGGTGCTCTGATGCCTCTTTAGTTTGCAGGGCTTCATGCTTTCATTCACTAGTCTGTCACCACAGATGACACACTCAATTCTTACCTTGTCCATTGCTTTAATGAAACCAAATTCAAGATAACTATGCAAATAAATCCTTACATTCTTTTTAGCACATTTATTTTCATCTCCTCCCTGGCGCTTTGCCATATCTTCTCTTTGATGCATCTTTTTTAAATTCGCTAATGTAAGCTCTAGTCTACGTTCCCACTCTCATGATACGCTGTAACATTCTCGTTGATGAAATCTCTTATCTTTCTATTTTTGATCCCCCCACCCCCCCCCACCCCCCCAAATAATCAGAATTGAATTATTTGATAAATGAAATTAATTTCCTTAAATAAAAAAGGAAAACAAAAGAAAAAAAAACATGAGTGCTCTTGGCGACCCCTTAAAAATCATTAGCGACCCCTAGTGGGGGTCGCGACCCCCGGGTTGGGAACCACTGCGTTACACCACTACTGATTAGTGTGTTTGTGTGTTTGATTAGTGTTGAAGCAAAACTCTGCAGGGACACCGGCCCTCCAGGATCAAGTTTGCCCATCTCTGCTTTATGAGATTCTTTTTTTTTCTGATAAACACAAAATAAAATATTTTGAAGAATTTGGAAACCAATTGCAATTGAGATCTATAGTAGGATATACTATAGAAGTCAATTGCTACCAATGTCAGTGCAGACATAAAATAAGAGAAGAACAAATGACAGAATGTTTAATTTAGGTGAACTGAGCCTTAAACATAAAGTAGGACCAAATAAGCTTGTGTTCATATTTGTGCTTTTGTAACAGTTGTGTGTTGTGTGTTTCCTCAGGTCGTCCGCCAGGTCCAGAGATGGAGTATTGTACAGACAGAGAGTCGTATTCTCTAGCTGCAGGACTTGCGCTCGGCATGGTCTGCCTCGGGGTAAGACTTTCTAAAGCTCTTTCTCAATCTTATCCTGATGTTTGCTAGGGATGCCAATTTCCACGATCAGTACTCATTTAAATTGAAGGTCTCGTGATGTTTTTTAGATGTTAGGATATCTATAAGCTAGTGTTGCTCCAAAACAGTGACAGAATTCACATTATACAGATATAAACATCTAAAGCTTGTGGTTTGTCACTTCTGCCTAAATGGATCAATGGTTTTATTCACGTCACCTCTAATTTCAGTTTTTCATCAACTCTTCTGACCAATCAAATGCTCTCTAGTGTCTGACATGCCCCGCCCCCTTCAAGACATTTTACATTTGCTTTTCATTTGATGCTCTTGAGCTCAACCACTCCCACTGGCAGAGCTTTGATAAAACCAAAAGCTGTTGGCTGCTTATTTAAAGGGGAGGAGCTACACTGTTCCGCCCTCTCTTCGTGTTTAGGTTGAGATTAGGCAAACATTGAATAAAAATGCACATTTCAAAGGACTTCACAGGACCTTTAGTGATCAGCTTTTGAAAATAATGACTTTTTTCCCAAGTGCTGTTTTACATTTTTCAGAGTTTTTCCTATTATATTTTTTTCTGCAAATTTCTTTTAGTTTGGCAGGAATAAATGATGTAAAAAAATGTAAAAACAAACCACTGTTGTCCAATAACTTGTCTAGTTACCCTAATTAAACTAGTTAAGTCTTTAAGGCCCAATCCCAATCCGCTTGTTAAGTGGTGACGTATGTAATACTGTTTCCGGGTCCAAGCCGCCACTCATTTGAATTGACAAAATATTTGTTTATGATCACTTTTTATTCATATCACACATTAAAGTGAATTTTATATAAGGTCAAAGTGTACACAACGATCACTGGGCTTGCTGCATCCCAAATACCAAAATTTTAACAATTTATAAAAAATGAATCACTTTCTGGCCATCAGATATTAGGCATGGATATATATATTGCGATCGTGATTTTCGAAAGTATTACATCGCTTTGTAAGTGTTTATTGCTAGTATTTGATGAGTCTCCTTATTCAGTTTCATAGAGCGCTTGGACCCGGAAGCCACTTCGCGTGACGTCACACTTAACAATCTGATTCTACCCCTTAGCCCTTCCGCTTACCCCTACCCCTCGTTTTGTGCGTTCATGTGAAGAGGTAGTGGTGTCCCAATTCTCTTTAGCTTGAGGCTAATAGGGCTAAGAGGAACGGGTATACACCCCTTCAAACTAAGATTTTTCAGGACCACACTCAAAACCAAGGGGTAAAAAAATTTCCCAGAATGCACCAGCTACAGCGGCAGTTTCGCTGCACCCAGAAGTAAAGAGAGCCACAAATTAGTATTTTTTTGTCATTATTACGAATTTTTACAACAAACAAACATGTTCAATATATTCATAACTGCGTTCATGTTTTACCGTCAGGCTTAAAATAAAAACCGCTAAATTTCGCAATCTATAATCCCTAATAATAACTCCTGTACAGCAGTCCCACAACATTCTGACACTCGATGACACTCGAATACCCTGTCAGAAAAGTCTAGTGGCTGAGAATGAGCTTTTTACAGTGTCTGCTATAATGTTAGTGTTGTTTTGTGTGTTTACATAGATGAACATGGCCACAGTGTAAATGCGCAGTACAGTTACCATCTTATTGTCACATTAGATCATTACAACATAATATATGCCTTCAGTGATTTTTGAAGATAAATAACAAAAAATAACACCACTGGAATAACTACAGCAGTCATGATCGTCTGATCTCATATAAAGCAAGAGATGGCGATGACGTATGATGACGTGTGCATGTGTTGTAGTGCTGTCCCAATTCTTAGGAGTAAGTTTTGAAGCCCTTCCCCTTCACACTCTGTTTTAAGGGCCAAGGGGAAGGGGTACAAAAATAAAATTTGGGATTGGACCTAAATGTCACTTTAAGCTGAATTCCAGTGTCTTGAAAAATGTCTAGTTACATATTATGCACTGTCATCATGGTAAAGATAAAAGAAATCAGTTATTAAAACTATTATGGTATTTAAAAAGATATTGTCATTAAACAGTACTTGGGGAAATATCTGAAAAAGAATTCAAATTTTACAGGACGGCAATTGTTGATCATGAAAACAATAATAACAGTGAGTTCAAAATATGAATAGTTGAAGGTGCAGTAGATGATGGTCTTCAGAAACATGTTTTGTTGTGCTGGTTGAAAGTCTCTTCACATTCCAATAGTACTAATTAAAGGATCTACATGTATTTTTATGTGCTGGATAAGGCATAAAACTAAAAAATGTTCATCCAATTAAATGTTGTCGGACCGACAAATAACTCAATTACGACAGGTATCACAGGTATCTGTCAACAAATTTGAATTTCTGCGCAGCCTCTTTAAGCAGACAGAAACATCACTCGGGTGCACACGTGAAGCTCGGATCTACCGCTGACAGAGACGTCAGGCAAACTCTGCATCAACCTGAACTTCTTTCTGAAAGACCAGCGTGGCCTTGTATCCATAAAAGAAAGATTATTTCTGAAAGGGCTTCTGCCAAAAATGCAAAACTTTTCTAAACCCTGAATCAATATCGGAATTATTTTTGCACGCTGGAGGGCAGTAACGTTATGCAGTTCAAAACAACCATCTGAAGGGCGACACCATGGCTGAAATATTTCTTTTAGACTGGTATGTTTTAAAACTATTTTAGCCACGCAAAGCTTATGTAGATTGTGTTCTTGTTTATGAATGGGTTTATATGCACGGAAGTGTTGTTAAGCCACTGAAAACGTCCGGCAAATGATTGGCTATTTTCAAGTTCATGGAGCACCTTTTACAGCATCCATAATATAGTCGGTTAAATGGAGCATTTGTTTAGTCGTTCAAGTGAAAAAGGAGATGAAAACAAGTGTTGTACGAGGATCAGCACAATTGAAAATGAAAAGTCACTCGTCGTCTTGGTAACGTAAACACAAGTGTAATGTAAACAGATGACAGGATACTTCTGTTTTTAGCACTACTTTTTTTCTGATCTGATTTTTATTTAGTTTAATAACAAAACATCAGTAGACGTTCTCTTCAACCTAACCAGCTTTACTGAGCTGAAGTTTGATTTATATTCACACATTTGTTAATTTTTTTTTGTATAGTTTTGTTTTCAGAAATAAGTCAAAATTAAGTGAATTTTCCCCTTAAAGGTCCAAGAAACCCCGGAGTAGTTTTTTTATTTTTTTTATTTTAACAGATGTGTGTGTTGAGCATCAGTTAAGACATCGTTAGCAGCTGTCAGCTTTAATTGTGGAGAAAACTGAATAATTTTGAGCTTTTGTCAGCTGGTTTTATCTTCCGGGTTTGAAAATAATTTTTGGTGCGGGATCAAAATCGGTGACGTATCGTGAATCTGCTAGTAGAATAATGACGCGTCGGTTTCTCATCATCATTCATAGCGAAGTTTTCTTTTAATTATTCGTGAAATCATGTGCTTTCCGAAGGCAATCAGACCTGCCAAGCTGGGGAGACCCAATGAATAGGTGGGACACGGGTCATATGTGTTTGTTTCCATGAACCATGGGGTTTGTTAAATGTTTTTCCCCACAATGCTGTCCAGGCCGATACAGCAAAGCTGTTGGTGTGCAGCAGCATTTTTGTCTGGAGAGCTGTATGAGAATTGGAGAATGGTGGACTTTGTCTTTTATCAGTGAAGTTTGTTACCATCAGGTTACCATTAAGACACATCGCCTATATTTATGCTGCTGTGTTTGCACATGTTTAAAATCCTCCAGATTACCAGCAGGGTTAGTGGTTGGAATAGACAGGGCAAGAGACTGCATTGCTATCCACTGTGTCTGCAATTAGACCTGGAATTCAGGAGGAGAGAAGTCCTTCTCATTTATACACTGCAAAAAATGCTTCTTACTTAGATTTTTAGTGTTGTTTCTAGTCCAAATATCTAAATATTCTTAAATCAAGAAGAATTTTCTAGACAAGCAAAACATGTTGTCTTGTTTTAAGAAATAATATGCTAATTTGAAGTGAGTTTTTCCTTAAAACAAGCTAAATAATCTGCCAATGGGGTAAGCAAAATAATCTTATGTCAAAAGGAAAAACATGATTATTTTGCTTACCCCATTGGCAGATTATTTTGCTTGTTTTAAGGAAAAACTGACGTAATATTGGCATATTATTTCTAATAACAAGACATTATGTTTTGCTTGCCAAAAAAATGTTTTTTGATTTAAGAATTTTTAGATATTTATCTTATTTTTGAATTAGTGTTTATCTGGAAAAAGGTACGGACTCATACAGTAAAAGCATGCATTGTGTTCATCTGTGAGAATCTGTAAATAGTGTTTAGTTTTTATATTTCTTATATTCATTTTAAAAAATGCTACTTGCTTTAAGAGTTTTTAGATATTTGGACTAGAATCAAGACAAAAATCGGTAACACTTTATAATAACTACACACTATGAACCATTTATTAAGCATTAGCAAATAGTGAATTCATTAATTGTTAAGCATTAACTCTACATTAATAAGCGTTAGTAAGCAGTTTATAACTGCAGCTACAAATGCTGTATAAATTGATTTATAACCACATTTATAATGTGCTTAATAACTGTACTTTCATACTTTGACTGATTGATTTTTCATTACTGAATTAAGTATTGCATTATTTACAAACCGTTGGTATTTAAGAGTAGTTGGTGGTTTTTAAGATCATTCAGAATGAGTTAGTAAATGATTAATAAACTATTGAAATCAACGTTTATATATCTTATTATTCAGGCATATAGTAATGGTTACTATGTATGTTAATAAATGCTTTATTAATTCAATGCAGTTTTGTGACCTAATCTAAAGTGAGGACTATTGATGCTTTATAAATCCCTTATAAATGACATATAAAGGCTTAGTATCAAATAAATAATAAACTTTGCAATCTAAAATTTCTATAAAGTTTAAACACTGCTGAATAACAGGATATGAATTTAATGATATAATAAATTGTAAATTAATTCAATATATTAAAAAAATTAATTATAAATGCATTTGATGTTTCATTTGTGTGTCTTTAAATGAATAGAAATTAATAAAGTCATTTATGTTCTTTTTTCCTGTTTATAATTTAACTGAGCCTTTAATTGTCATTTATAAGGGATTTATAAAGCATCAATAGTCCTCACTTTAGATTAGGTCACAAAACTGCATGAAGTTGAGTTTAATAAAGTGTTTATTAACATACAAATTAACTATTAGTATATGCCTGAATAATAAGAGTGAACAATGTTAATTTTAATAGTTTATTAATCCTTTACTTACTCATTCTGAATGATCTTAAAAAAAACAACGATGCTTAAATAACTGGTTTGTTAATAATACATTACTTAAGTAATGAAAAATAAATCATTAACAAAGTATGAAAGTACAGCTATTAAGCACATTATAAACGTGGTTATAAATCAAGAATACAGCATTTGTAGCTGCAGTTATAAACTGCTTACTAACACTTATTAATGTAGAGTTAATGCTTAACAGATAATGCATTCACTATTTGCTAATGCTTAATAAATGGTTCATAGTGTGTAGTTATTATAAAGTGTTACCCAAAAATCTAATAATTTTCTTTTGCAGTGTACTGATCTCCTGATTTTTGAAGCAGTGTTTATCAGAAAAAGTGTGCAGACTCATACAGCAAAAGCATGCATTGTGTTCATCTGTGAGAATCTGTATTTAGTGTTTTCCCCATGCTGAGTCTGCGGTTTGGTTTTTTTTTCCACAGCACGGCAGTAACCTGATCGGGATGAGTGACCTGAACGTGCCCGAGCAGCTCTATCAGTACATGGTGGGAGGTCATCGCCGCACTCATGCTGGCATCAACAGAGAGAAACACAAATCTCCCAGCTATCAAATCAAGGTGGAGTCTGCTAATATTGACATTCATCTGAATCTCTCTCCTCTAGTCAATTAAATTCACTTTATTGGCATGACAGACAGGACATTGCCAAAGTATACAGAGCAGGCTAAAAAAGCCAATATAAAAAATAGTGGTAATAACAATATTAATGAAAACCATAATAATATATAATAAAAAGGAATATATACAGTATACATAATATACGTTCATATATATTTGTGTAAAACTTAATACAGATAATGTACATTTATAAATTATACATTTATAAATGCCACAAACTTACCCCTTAGTTTGTGGCATTTATAAATATCTCTCTCACTCAGAGTCATGGCACACCTCACATGTGGTCTGTTTGACCGTTTAATTTCTCGTAAGAGTAAACCAGGTTATGCTTCTGAAGAAACATGTGGCATCTGTAAATGACCATATTTTGTTTCAGTAATAGCTATATGAGTGATGCCCCATTTTGGGGTCTATATCAAACTAAATTTACAAAAGTAAAAATACATTGAATACATGGGTAATAATAATAATAATATTTATATTAATACATTTATTATTATTATTATTATTATTATTATTATTATTTTATATAATTTCAAAAAATATAATTTTTATTTTAATATAATTCAATTAATATAATTGTTTAATATATTATATTCAATTAATATAATTGTTATATATATTGTTAATATAATTTTTATTATTAATATTGCTATTATTATTCTTATTGATTATTATTGATATAATTTCAGTTAATATAATTATTTTAATAATAATAATATTATTATTATATTCTGTATAACTTATTTATTTTTTATATTATTATTATTTAATACTTTAAGAATATTATATATTTACTATATAAATACATATTATTATTATTATTATTATTATATATATAATTATTTTAAGAAGGGTGTTGATAATGCATTTAATATTATTATTATTGTTGTTGTTATTTTATTTTTTATTTTAAATAGTATTACTATTATTTTATTATTATTATTATTATTATTATATTTATTATGTTTTCATATTATGTTTTATATTATTGTTAATATTATTATTATGTATCAAATATTGCAAGTAGGGTATTGGTTTTAATATTACAAACACTTTTGGGTGAATAAAATGGCAAAATATGGGTGAAATTAGACGCCATTATCATTCAGCATAACATTTATATTTATGTCAAATTAAAATGCATGCGTATTCTGGTCTGTACATATTATTAGTAGTTACAAAAACAGAACCAATTTATATATATGGGCTGTCAATTGATTAAAAAAATTAACTAATTAATCACACTTTTTTGTGTGATTAATCATGATTAATCACGAAAAAAAATCCTAAATACAGGCATTGGAAATATAGAAATTGAAAAATTATAATAATAAAGTTTTGAATACAAACAATTGTATTCAGTGTAAAGTTGTATTGCGAGTTGAGAACATTAATTATAAAGTAGAAACAATTTAGCTTTGTCCTCCTTAACGTTTCGTCACCTTGGAATTATGAAAGTGAGTAGGTCGCCTCTATGTGCGCGCCGGTGTTTATGGTGTAACACCGGCCCTGAACACGCGTCGACCACAACAGGAAATGAAAAAAAAAAACTGCAACTGCGATAAATGCGTTAATTTTTTTTAACGCGTTAAATATTTCAAATTAATCACGTGCGTTAACGCGCTAATATTGACAGCCTTAATATATATATATATATATATATATATAATTTAATATAATTTTATTATTATTTTCTGTGTGATAATTATTTTTATATTATTATTATTATTGTCATTATTATCAAATACATATTTATTGCAAGTTGGGTGTTAATGCATATTATTATTGTTATTATTTTATTTCCTAAATATTATTTTTATATTATTACTATTATTTTATTTATTTATTTATATATTTATTAATTTATTTTTATAATATTAATATTGTTATTATTATTTTTTTTATCAAATATTGCAAGAAGGGTATCTGCTGTAATATTACAAATACTTTTAGGTGAATAAAATGGCAAAATATGGGTGAAATAATATGCCATTATCATTCAGCATACCATATGTTTATATTCTGGTCTGTCCATATAAGTAGTTACAAAAACAGAACTAATAAAAATCATAATTAAAATGATAAAGATTTAAAATGACAAATAATGAGTATTCTTTTGGGGCTCATGAAATTGTTGTAAAAATGTAAAAAAAAAGAGGTTAGTTTGGTATATAAACACAAATGATTAACGGTTTCCTGTAACAAAATATTACAATATCACAAATACCATCTAGAGAAATTTGTATTAATATAAGTTTTACATATATTTAATCAATTAACTTAATATCAATAAGTAGTTTAATAGTTTGCTGAACATGCCCTTCATTATCTATTATTGTTTGAAATGGCTAAACAGATGAACTGTTTGTGTTTTTAATAGGAAGGTGACACCATCAATGTGGATGTGACCTGTCCTGGTGCAACACTTGCTCTGGCCATGATTTACCTCAAAACAAATAACAGGTGAGTTAGATTTTTTTTTATCATTCACTCATTTCAGATTTCAGATAAAACTAATTGAGCTATTTTTGAAATAATCACAGTGTTAAACTCTTCAGAAAGTCCAATTCTAAATCAATTAAGCTTACCTTAAAAAAAGCAGAGCATTACAGTATGATTCAGGGATCAAAATTGCAACCGTTTTGGTCGCATATGCACTCAATATTTTATCTATGCAACCTCAAAATACATTTGGGAGCATTTGGGAATGCATAAAAATGTGGCCTTGCAACCAGTTTTCACTGCATGCTCAGATTTAAGAGACATTCACACAGAATGCGCCTTTGCACCTAAGAATGTAAAACGCAGCGTTAAGGAATGATTTAAATTAGTTGTCAACTTTACTGAAGTAAACAAAAGCCTGCAATGCTTGCCCCGTTTTTTCGCTCTTCTTATTGGCCCACTGCTCTGTAACTGAACGCAAATGAATTGGTTAATATCAGCTGTCAATTACTCAGTCAATGCCTTCTGCCTTAAGATGAAAGGGAGCTATAACCACAGAAATATAAAGCACTAAAGATGAGAGAATTAAAATAACACTGACAGATTTTGTTCTGGAAACCACCTGAAGTTACCAATAATGGCACATCTTATTAGCGGTCATGTGGTGAATGTTAATCCACCTTTTACACTTTTCAAAGAGTGGATAAAAGTGACTTCAAATCAGCTATGAAAATAACTAAAGCCATTCACTGCATCATTTACACATTCAAGTGCGAGAGGTTCTATTTAATCCTTTGTTTAATCGTCAGGATGCTGTCCGCTGTGCAAGTGGCAGCTATATGTAAAATTTAACACCACGTACACAATCACAAAAGGGCTTGCATTCACTAAGATAAAACTAAAAAACACTCAAAAGCCTGCCATCCATGGATTCTGTCAGTGTTTTGATCTGTTCACCATCAACATTGCGTGCAGCAGCAACCACAGCCTCCCAGACACTGTTCAGAGAGGTGTACTGTTTACCTTCCTTGTAAATCTCACATTTGATGATGGACCACAGGTTCTCTATGGGGTTAAGATCAGGTGAACAAGGAGGCCATGTCATTAGTTTTTCTTCTTTTAGACCCTTTCTTGCCAGTCATGCTGTGGAGTACTTGGACGCGTGTGATGGAGCATTGTCCTGCATGAAAATCATGTTTTTCTTGAAGGATGCAGACTTCCTGTACAACTGCTTAAAGAAGGTGTCTTCCAGAAACTGGCAGTAGAACTGGGAGTTGAGCTTGACTCTATCCTCAACCCAAAAAGGCCCCACAAGCTCATCTTTGATGATACCAGCCCAAACCAGTACTCCACCTCCACCTTGCTGATGTCTGAGTCGGACTGGAGCTCTCTGCCCTTTACCGATCCAGCCACGGGCTCATCCATCTGGCCCATCAAGACTCACTCTCATTTCATCAGTCCATAAAACCTTAGAAAAATCAGTCTTGAGATAGTTCTTGGCCCAGTCATGATGTTTCAGCTTGTGTGTCTTGTTCAGTGGTGGTCGTTTTTCAGCCTTTCTTACCTTGGCCATGTCTCTGAGTATTGCACACCTTGTGCTTTTGGGCACTCCAGTGATGTTGCAGCTCTGAAATATGGCAAAACTGGTGGCAAGTGGCATCTTGGCAGCTGCGCGCTTGACTTTTCTCAGTTCATGGGCAGTTATTTTGCGCCTTGTTTTTTCCACACGCTTCTTGCGACCCTGTTGACTATTTTGAATGAAACGCTTGATTGTTCGATGATCACGCTTCAGAAGCTTGGCAATTTTAAGAGTGCTGCATCCCTCTACAATATATCCCACTATTTTTGATTTTTCGGAGCCTGTCAAGTCCTTCTTTTGACCCATTTTGCCAAAGGAAAGGAAGTTGCCTGATATAGGGTGTTGATGTCATTAGACCACACCCCTTTTCATTACACAGATGCACATCACCTAATATGCTTAATTGGTAGTAGGCTTTCGAGCCTATACAGCTTGGAGTAAGACAACATGCATAAAGAGGATGATGTGGTCAAAATACTCATTTGCCTAATAATTTTGCACTCCCTGTAGTTAACTTAGTTCATCTCATTCATGTCATTCAGTGTGATTTCAAGCAGTGCGAGTGTTGATTTTAAATGCAGTAAGTCTATTAATATAACACTTGTAGTAAATGTGCTCAGCATTTTTGGTTGGTTCAAAGTTAGGAGCACCAGTGCTACCAAACAAAAAGGTTAATTTTGAGCCCTGTTATTACAAAAATATAATAAAAAGCTGAGCATTATCATTATCTCCCACTTCACCTTTAAAGTCAAAATACTTCTTACTGTGAATGCTGAAAGCCTCTTTTTTTTGAAATAGGCCAACTTATTCCACATATTCAGCAGTAAGGGATGAAAGCGGGTTTCATTCGGCCTGCTCTGCTCTTTTGCATTCACACCTGTTTCTCCGGCTTCCTGCAGGTCCGTTGCTGATTGGCTGAAAGCCCCGGACACCATGTTCCTGCTGGACTTCATCAAGCCTGAGTTCCTGCTGCTGAGGGTGAGAAAACACTACAGCTTCTCATTCTGGCCTCTGGGCTCATGGGCTTTTGCACATTTACACCTCATGTCATGACTTTTACCAACTCTTCTCATGTTTTACGATGACTTTTAAGGTCAGATATGGGGTAATTTTTTTTCTCCCCTGCTGTGCTTGCTAATGGACACCAGCTCCTTTTCAGGTTCTTTTTTTTTTGACCAGCAGACTATGGGTGCGTCTCAATCAGCTCCCTAGTTCAGTAGTCAGTTCGTTGATCACTGAATTGTTTGCTCCCTGAAAGTCCCCAAAATGCACAATAGGGCTTTTCATACTTAGGCCCCGTTTACACTAATGCGTTTTCATTTTGAAACAGCGTTTTAGATGTTAAAAAACGATCCGCGTCCACACTAGCATTTAATCTAGCGTTTCTAAACATATCTCCGTCCACACTACTCCACCAAAATCGTATATCACGTGACCATTCGCGCACTCTGGGCATGTGCGTCCAAGTATAAACAGGAAGCATGTGTTTAACTGCACAATGGCGCCTAAAACGGACAATAGTGCAAACAACGCTCCCATTTCTGTGTCCATGTAGTTGTTTACAGTGAAGGCTGAAGTCTGCCGTAGCGTTATAGCGTTATAGTCATGTGATAGGGGCTTGACAAATAAGGGAAGGATACGCAATAGTCCAAAAGCCCCAATCAGGTAGCGAATGTCTGCAGCCATGCCTCCGTTTTCAGATGTCTCCGTTTTCCCCCATCCACACTGAGACGGAGCATCAGCGTTTTAGAATGAAAACGGCCTCTCCAGCGTTTTCAAAACGCTCAGTTTTTGGGGCTCAAAAACTCCGGCGTAGTGTGGACGGATGGCGTAACCGTAGCAAAACTTATGCATTTTAAAACGAAAATGCATTAGTGTAAACGGGGCCTTAAACTTGTCAAACCTAGGTCAGGGTAAATTCGTTTTTATGTGCATATTTGAGCAAAAGGCCCCACTGAGCTTTTTAAGGGGATTTTTTAAAGGTCTCGTGAATTTAAAATGAAGTATTTTACATGTTAGTATCAATGTGTTAGTTTTAAGGGTATCTATAAGCTAGTGTACTCCAAAAGTGACAATTCACATTTGGAAGATATCAACATCCAAAGCTTGCAGTTTGTCACTTCTGCCTAAATGGATCAATGTTTTTTTTTGATATTCATCTCATACTTCGGTTTCTCATCAACTCATCTGACCAATCAAATGCTCTCTAGTGTCTGACATGCCTCGCTCCCTTCAAGATGCTTCTTATTTGCTTTTCATTTGATGATCTTGAGCTCAACCACTCTCACTGGCAGAGCTGTGATAAAACCAAATGCTATTGGCTGGTTTTTTATAAAGGGGGAGATGCATAAGTATCTGGAATACACATAAGTATCTAATTGCTTCAAGAGCAATCTCTTCAGTTTCTCAAAGTTTCAATCTGGAAGAACGAATTTGCTCAAAGTAATGCAAAAACAACCAATTTTCACTTTTCAGTGCAATATATGTGTCCTATTAGTGTTTATAGCAGCGCGGGACACATATATGACTGTCAACAGCTCAAAAAATGTGTTTTGGTCTTTCGTGACCCTTTAAGTGTTACATACTGTACAGCCAGAAGGTTGGATTGTTGAATAAAAATTGTGTTGTGGCATGTATGTACTTGTTTTTATTTCTACACAGTTTGAATGAACATCTTTCAAGATTGGTTATGTCACTACTTGTTTAGCCTGCATTCATGCATTTGCCCAACTAATCATTAAAAGATCAGCATCTCCATTCAAACACCCACACAACATAAATTATGAATGATGATTATTTGCATGATTATTAATCCTTCGATTTTTGCATTTTACCAAGAGCGATTCCGTTTTTACCCTTTTCAGTTAAAATAACGCAGAAGTACTGGAAGAACAGTTTAAAGTTCAGACATAAATGCAACTTGACGCTGTTGAAAGTTGTAACAACTGCACAGCTTATCCATAAGGTGGCGACAAGCAAGCATAAAAAATGTCATTGAGTAGTTCTCAAAAATCTAGTAATAAAACAGGAAGTTTTATGAGTGAATTGTTGAATCGTTCATTGAAAATGAAACCAAAAATTAAGTATCATGTGTTGTACAAGATTATAATGTTAGATTTACATTTTAGATATTATCAGCAACAGTAGCTCTCTTAGTAAAATAAGAGTGGTAATTCCATGCTTTTTGGCCAGGGGTTGCTTTTTGAACACTGTCTGAAATAAAAAATAAAACGTGACTTTTTTATTTTTATTTTTTATCTACCTCTACATTGTTGCAATTTTACATTCCGAAATATGTCCTGTTAGAGGGCAACTGGCATGTAGACTATTCAGTTCACTAGGATTTGGAACAGAGCCTAGCCATTAAACAACAGCGCATCTAAAGAAAGTGATGTACAAATATTTCCTTTTTCACAATTCAGTGTGTAATGTTGATCTCTCGCTTTGTTCTCTGTACAGACGCTGGCCAGATGCCTTATCATGTGGGATGAGATCTTTCCCAATGCCAACTGGGTGACCAGTAATGTACCTCAGGTAAGTTACAGCCCGAGCACACTGCAGGGAATCAGCCATCATTGCGGGTGTTTTTTTTTTCTTCATAAAGAGGAAACACATTTTTGCTTCAGGTCATGTTTTTGCTTCCTCCCTTTCATTTAGTTCAAAGGTTGGTCAAATATTTGGCAATGCTCGTGTTGCAAAACGCGAAGTTGTTTGGTCACTTTAACCGTAGTGTGTGGTTGTGCAGGTCATTGAGTAATGGAGGAGGAAGGTCATTGACATTTCTTTGTAAGTTACAGTGCTCGGCATATGGAGTTAGTCAAAATTATTCACCCTCCTGTGATTTTTGTTTTTAAATATTTCCCAAATGATGTTTAACAGAGCAAGGAATTTTCCACAGTATTTTCTATAATATTTTTTCTTTTGGAGAAAGTCTTATTTGTTTTTTTTTCGGCTAGAATTAAAAGCATTTTTTTTTATATTATTTATTTTACAATATTATTACTCCCCTTAAGCAAGATTTGTTTTGATTGTCTACAGACAAACCATTATTAAACAATAACTTGCCTAATTACCCTACCTTGCCTAATTAACCAACAACCCCAAATCAGAAAAAGTTGGAAGTATGGAAAATGCAAATGGAAAATGCAAATAAGAAAAGAAAGTAGGTGATTTTAAAATTTATTTTGACTTGTATTTCATTGCAGACAATACAACAAACATTATTTAATGTGTTCCTCATGATTGTTTTCCTTTCAAAATAAACACGCATTCCAATTATGGTTCTTGCAACACATTTCATGAGACTGAGCATGAGACTGATTCCTGTGACACTCCAGGAACAGATGAGTGTTCAATGAGGTCCAGCGTTCTCCAGCCTCCGGCGCCTAGACTGCAGCTCTGCACAAGATGTTTGGCCATAGGAGAAATCGTCATGCCAAACTGAGCCTGGTTTCTCTCAAGGTTTTTTAATTCTTCACTTACGCCAATTGGTGAAGTTTTTTCCTTGCCGCTGTCGCCACTGGCTTGCATGGTTCTGGATCT
Source organism: Danio tinwini (assembly GCA_903798205.1). Taxonomy (NCBI): domain Eukaryota; kingdom Metazoa; phylum Chordata; class Actinopteri; order Cypriniformes; family Danionidae; genus Danio; species Danio tinwini. The sequence continues at coordinate 5,612,411 of CAIGQZ010001236.1, forward strand.
GCAGAGCTGTGCATCGATGGAATTGCTCTTTAGTGTTTGGACTCTCAGTAGTGATTATTAAACCGCACTACACTGAGCTAAACTGAACTGACACTGTTTCAATTTACTATAATCTTCTATGTGAAGCTGCTTTGACACAATCTACATTGTAAAAGCACTATAGAAATAAAGGTGAATTGAATTGGATTTCAAAAAAAGTTGGAACAGTAAAGCCTTTACCACTGTAATGTTGCCATTCCTTTTCACAACACTTAAAAAAACATTTAGGGACTGAAGACACCATGTGATGAAGTGTGTAATTTTGTCCCATTCCTCCTGCAAACAAGTCTTAAGGTAGGCAACAGTACACACATTCTCTATTGGAGACAGGTCGGGACTGCAGACAGGCCAGTCATATACCTATATCCTCCTACTCCACTGCCAGGACTTTGTAATGTGTGCAGATTGTGGTTTTGCATCGTCTTGTTGAAATAAGCATGGACGTCCCTGGAAAAGAAGGCAGCATATTGTGCTTCAAAATCACTATGTACTTTTCAGCATTAATGGTGCCATCACAGAAGTGCAACTTACCTTTGCTAAGGGCACTGACACAACCCCATACCATGACTGACCCTGGTTTTTGGACTTGTATTTGCTAACAGTCTGGATGATCCTTTTCTTCTTGCGTCCCATTTCTTCCAAAAAGTACCTGAAATACTGATTCATCTGACCACAGTTCACGTTTCCACTGTGTGATGGTCCATCCCAGATGCCTCTGAGCCCAGAGAAATCACCTGCGCTTCTGGACACTGTTAACATAGGGCTTCCTTTTGGCACAGTACAGTTTTAACTAGCGTTTGTGGATGTAACTACCTACTGTGCTGCTTCACAAAGGTTTGCCACAAAGGTAGTCCTGAGCCCATGTCGTGATATTGCTTACAGATTAATAAGGATTCTTGATGCAGTGCCGCCTGAGGGATTGGATATCACAGTTGTTCAGCTTAGGCTTGCTCCCTTGTCCATTATGCACTGATATTCCTCCAGATTCCTTGAATCTTTTAATTTTGTTTAGCACTGTTGAAGGTGAAATATACAAATGTCTTCCTGTCTTTCTTTGAGGAACATTGTTTTTAAACATTTCATTTTCTCACATATCTGTTGGCTCGACGTCTCTCCAGTTTCTGCAATTTTGCAGTATTTTTCCTGCTCATTTCGGGTCTGTTCGTGCAGAACAGTAATGCCTTTACATCGTACACCCGAAAGGAGATCTTGGATATTGGTTTGTGCATTTCGGACAGTTTTATCAGCAATCTACGACTCATCCCAGAGATCGCCAGGACACCCGAGGCTGAGCGCTCTGTCCGGCCGGGCGAAAGTGCTCGGAGACGGCGATGCGAACGTAAACAAAGGCGGTGGAAGCGCGGCGGGCTAAGAGCTAAGCTAAAGCTAACACCACACCGGCTCTCTTTACCCAGCATCTTCCTCGCCAATGTACGGTCCCTGGTAAACAAAATGGATGAGATTAGACTGCGCATCAACCACAGCAAAAGATTATGGAACTGTAATGTCATGATTTTCACAGAAACATGGCTAAACAGCGGGATACCAGACAACGCTGTATCTTTAACTGAGCATCAGACATTCCGAGCAGACAGAGCGGCGGATGACTCCGGTAAGACCCGAGGCGGAGGATTATGCATTTTTATTAACAAAGCGTGGTGCACAAACTCTGTCATCGTTGGGAGACATTGCTCTGTTAACCTGGAATTTCTGATGGTCAAATGCAGACCTCCACCTTTATAATCGCTGCTTATATTCCACCCAATGCTGATGCAAAGCTTGCTATGAATGAACTTCATGCAGCCATCAGCAAACAACAGACTGCTCACCCGGAGGCTGCTTTTATTGTTGAGGGGGATTTTAATCACTCAAACTTAAAGACAGTGCTCCCCAAATTCCATCAAAACATTTTCTGTCACACACGGGGAAACAAGACTTTGGACCAGGTATACACAAACATGGCTGAAGCCTATGCTGTTACCCCCCTCCCCCACCTGGGTCAATCAGATCACCTTTCTTTGTTCCTCACCCCCCAATACTCACCCCTCATTAACCGTGTGAAGCCATCAGTGAGGACCATCAAAGTGTGGCCAGCGAAGGGTAGACTCCACACTCCAGGACAGGTTTCAACACACAGACTGGAGTATGTTTGCTTCCCAGGCCACATGTGGCTCTCACACAGACATTAACAGCTACACTTCCTCTGTTCTGGAATACATCAACACCACCATTGACAGTGTTACAACCCAGAAACAGATCACCACATACCCAAATCAAAAGCCATGGATGAACAAGGAGGTGCGCCTCCTGCTGAAGGCACGCAACACTGCCTTCAGATCAGGGGATGCACAGGCCTACAGCACTTCCAGGGCTAATCTGAAGAGGGGCATCAAAAAGGCCAAGCACTGCTACAAGCTAAAGCTAGAGGAGCACTTTTCCAACTCTGATCCTCGGCGCATGTGGCAGGGCATACAGGCCATCAGCAACTACAAACCCAGCCATTCCACACCCACAGCCACAAATGTCTCCTTCCTGAACGAGCTTAATGACTTTTATGCCCGCTTTGAAAGAGACAATAATGAACCCTACATCAGGATCACTTCCTCAACCGACCACTCACCCATTACACTCACCTCCTCAGAAGTCTACACCGCACTGAGTCGGATCAATGTGCGTAAGGCTGCTGGACCAGACGGTATTCCTGGGCGTGTCCTCAAAGCATGTGCAGAACAGCTCGCTGGGGTATTCACAGACATTTTCAACCTGTCCCTTAACCTAGCAGCTGTGCCAACATGCTTTAAAACCACCTCTATTGTGCCAGTGCCGAAACACTCCAGCCCAACATGCCTGAATGACTACCGCCCGGTAGCACTCACACCGATCATCATGAAGTGCTTCGAGCGGTTGGTCCTGGCACATCTGAAAGACTCTCTGCCATCCACACTGGACCCACATCAGTTTGCCTACCGTGGCAACAGGAGAACAGAAGATGCAGTCTCCATAGCACTGCACTCTGTACTCACACACCTGGACAATAAAAACACTTACGCACGAATGCTGTTTGTTGACTTCAGCTCAGCATTCAACACTGTCATACCCTCTAAGTTAATGATCAAACTTAGAGACCTGGATTTAGACACGTCTCTCTGTAACTGGGTTATGGACTTTCTGACTAACAGACTTCAGAATGTTAGATCAGACCACATTTGCTCCACCACCGTCACACTCAACACTGGTATACCACAGGGCTGTGTGCTGAGCCTCTTCCTCTACTCCCTTTTCACCATCGACTGTAGGCCTGTGAACAGATCCAACGCCATCATCAAATTTGCAGACGACACCACAGTGATTGGTCTAATCAGCAACAATGATGAGACTGCCTACAGGGAGGAGATACAGCATCTGGCCACGTGGTGCACCAACAATAATCTGCTCTTTAACACCGACAAGACCAAGGAGCTCATTGTGGACTTCAGGAAGGGACGAACAGGCTCACATGATCCCATCTACATCAATGAGATGGCCGTCGAGCCTGTATCATCCTTCAAGTTCCTGGGGACCAACATCTCCAAGGACCTTTCCTGGACCACCAACACCTCCAGCCTGGTCAAGAAGGCTCACCAGCGCCTATTTTTCTTAAGGCAACTTAAGAAGAACCAGCTGTCATCAGCCGTCTTGGTGAACTTCTACCGCTGCAGAATAGAAAGCATCCTGACGAACTGTCACAGTCTGGTATGGAAGCTGCTCTGCTGCGGAGCGTAAGGCACTGCAGCGGGTGGTGAAAACTGCCCAACGCATCACAGGGACCACTCTGCCAGCCATAGAGGACATCCAGAGGAAACACTGTCTGCGCCGAGCACGCAGTATTCTTAAAGATTCCTCTCACCCTGCTCACAGACTGTTTTCTCTCCTGCCTTCTGGCAGGCGCTTCAGGCTCCCCCGGACAAAAACCAGCAGACTAAAGAACAGCTTCTTCCCCAG
>CAIGQZ010001236.1:5623287-5636472 GCA_903798205.1 Danio tinwini
CTTAAACTCTGAAAACTGAACTGACACTCTTTCAATTTACTATAATCTTCTATATGAAGCTGCTTTGAAACAATCTACATTGTAAAAGCGCTATACAAATGAAGGTGAACTTAATTAAATTGTATCGGCTGCAAAAATCCTGATATCTTTACTGCTCTATTCATTTACCCTAACAAATGTAATGCTTAGAACATTACTGTTCCTCTCGCGATCTGTTCTCTTGCTCATTCACTCTTGTTGCCATGATTTAGGAGGTATTTTAACTCTTTTGTGAGCCGATATGAATATGCGGGACACTTGCGGAGCCGAGTCATACAGTTGGATGAGACACTAGATAGGGGCGATCGCTCCGTTCACATCACAGAAGCTCAAAACATTTAATACATACAACGGTTGCAACAAAGAGACCATCACATAAACTATAAACAGAGATCGCACCACATCTGTATGGATTTTAGCTGCTGTGTTGTGTTTTAGCTGCCTCTACACAACATTTGTAGTGCTGCTGATGTGCGCATGTGCGTCTTCCTCTGCTTGTAAACCCGTAAACAAACACTTGCGATTGGTTCATGCCATTGGCTAGACTGCCGAGTACTGATCGAGTAATAAATTGTGATTATTGGCCTCTACCAATCTTCAGCTGATCGATCGAAGCATTCCTTCTCTCCATAGATGTAATGTGTTTTAAATACATGTAATAAAAACTGCTTATTATATGGCTTTATCTCACCCCTACCCTTAACCGAACCCTTACATAAAACCGGTGGCAAAGATTTGAGTGTCAAAAGACCCTTTTAATTATGATTTGTAAGTGTTTTGAATTATGAAGATGTAAGGCATGTCTGCCAACCAGCTTAATAGAGTACATCTAAGCCATACCAATGTAATTATACAATTTTGTGTCCTTAGAAACCACATAAACAAGTACAAACAAACACACACACACACACACATCAGATATGCTTACTCAGATTTTTATTTCAGATATACATCAGCAAGAGCTTCTCCTATCAGCATTTAGACGAGTGTGTTTTTAGTGTTTGGGTCAACACCTTCAGTAAAGGGTAAAAGGCTGCAGTCGAGTCTGTTTACTGCAGTCCTGCTCATTAACACTGACAAGAGATGGTAGGATGGATAGATAGTACAAACCATTAAGCTTTAATCCCACCATATGTGTTCTTTACACACAGACAATAGTAATGTGCTGAAGGAGTACCTGAGACGACAGACGATGAACAGCGACACTGATGTCAACATGCTGGCCTGCTTTCTGGTCTACCATTCAATCCCCAGCCTCAAAAACATGCTGGCGTCCGACTTGGAAGGTGTGATCACACTCCAACACATGCTAACCACTAGTTTGTAGGTCCTTATATAGGTCCAATCAGGCCTGTTACAATACATAATTTTTGTTATGCTATATTTTGTCACAGAAATTGTTGTGATATTATTGTCACTTTGAGATCATTTTATTCCAAATGTCCTTTTAAAAATGCTTAAACGTTATCTGTGAATGTGTTGTAACAGCATAATTATTGAGGTCATATACAAATATTGCACGATAACTCGATATATTGATTATTGTGACAGGCCTGGGTCCAATATAGTGATCTTATTTGAAGAAAAGTTCTCACTATTCAATTCAATTCATCTTTATTTGTATAGCGCTTATACATTGTAGATTGTGTCAAAGCAGCATCACATGGAAGTTTATAGTGAATTGAAATTGATTAGTTCAGTAAAACACAAAATACATATTTCCATCAACCTATTTTTGAAGTACATTTTAGGATATTGCAATAAAATAAAAAAATAAAAACACTAAATGGAAAATCCATTATGCAATTGACAAGTCTTATCTATTTTTTTTGCTAAAATTTTTTGTATATGTAAATACATATAACCAGTCAAAACAAAAATGAAAAAAAAAAAGATGTAAACATACATATATGCATATACACACACCGGCCACTTTATTAGGTACACCTCTCCAACTGCTCGTTAATGCAAATTACTAATCAGCCAATCACATGGCAGCAACTCAATGCATTTAGGCATGTAGACATGGTCAAGACGATCTACTGCTGTTCAAACTGAGCATCAGAATGGGGAAGAAAGGTGATTTGAGTGACTTTGAACATGGCATGGTTGTTGGTGCCAGACGGGCTGGTCTGAATATTTCAGAAACTGCTGATCTACTGGGATTTTCACGCATTACCATCTCTAGGGTTTACAGAGAATGGTCCGAAAAACAGAAAATATTCAGTGAGCGGCAGTTCTGTGGAAGCAAATGCCTTGTTGATGCCAGAGTTCAGAGGAGAATGGCCAGACTGGTTCCAGCTGATAGAAAGGCAACAATAACTCGTTACAACCGAGCATCTCTGAACGCACAACATGTCCAACCTTGAGGCAGATGGGCTACAGCAGCAGAAGATCACAACGGGTGCCACTCCTGTCAGCTAAGAACAGAAAACTGAGGCTACAGGCTACACAGGCTCACCACAATTGGAAAATAGAATATTGGAGAAACGTTGCCTGGTCTGAGTCTCGATTTTTTTCAGCTGCAACATTCGGATGGTCGGGTCAGAATTTGGCATCAACAACATGAAAGCATGGATCCATTCTGCCTTGTATCAATTGATCAGGCTGGTGGTGGTGGTGTAATGGTGTGGGGATATTTTCTTGGCACACTTTGGGCCAATTAATAATTAATAATTGAGCATTTTATCATGCCACAGCCTACCTGAGTATTGTTGCTGACCATGTCCATCCCTTTATGACCACAGTGTACCCATCTTCTGATAGCTACTTTCAGCAGAATAACATGCCATGTCATAAAGCGCGAGTCATCTCAGACTGGTTTCTTGAACGTGACAATGAGTTCATTGTACTCAAATGGACTCCACAGTCACCAGACTCAATCCAATAGAGCACCTTTGGGATGTGGTGGAACGGGAGATTCACATCATGGATGTGCAGCCAGCAATCTGCATCAACTGCGTGATGCTATCATGTCAGTATGGAGCAAAATCTCTGAGGAATATTTCAAGAATTTTGTTAAATCTATGCCACGAAGAATTAAGGCAGTTCTGAGTGCAAAAGGGGGTCCAACCTGGTACTTGTAAGGTGTACCTAATAAAGGGGCCGATTTTTTTTTTTTTTTTATTGATGGTTGTGTGGTGAGACCCTCTCACAAAATTGTATGCAGTAAATGCACCTTATAACTGCACATTACTTACTTAAAAGTATATGTTCATAAACTTGCATTTGCATTTATTTAACTTTAAGACTTGTGCACATTGGAATGATTATCACACGTTGTTAAAAATTTGTTATTCTCCAATATTGTATGCAGTATTCTAAGATTTAGTAACAACTTCAGATGAAAATGTAGCTATTGAAGCTCTAAAAAAAGTCTAAAGCAATCCTATGACTTTCGAAGACATATAAAAAATAGTGAAAAACTCACATAGCCTACTTTCAAAGGGATAGTTCACCCTAAAATTAAAATGTACTCACCCTCAATGACTCTTTCTTCTGTTGAACACACACACACAAAAGAGATATTTTGAAGAAACCTGTAACCACTCACTTCCATAGTATTTGTTTTCTTTCTATAGAAGTCAGTGGTTACTGGTTTCTAACGTTCTTCAGAATATCTATCAGTGAATTTCTTTTTTGGGTGAACTATCACTTTACAGCACTGTTTTACTTCAAATGAAATCGAATATGCAAGCACATATTTACATATTCATCGAAATGACATTCTGTTGTTGTGGGCTTTATATTTTTGCATGAGGATTTTGACCTTTTTACCTCTTCTGCTTCTGCAAAAGAAATAAAGTCAGGTGTTTTTTTTTTTTTGGAACAACTTGTGTAACATCGGCTCAGTCATTTCTGACCTGTATGTTAGGAAATATTTCGCAGAAAGCTTACTTGATCTTTTATCTCTTAAGAGACTTGTTAACATCACAACTAAAACAAGCACTTTATTAGTAACCACACTAACATTTGCTAATTATAAGTACACATTGCAAACTTTTGCCGTTTTCTACTTTAAATACTTTACTAATACTTAAAAAATTACTATGAATTAAAGTGATATATATATATATATATATATATTTATATATATATATTCCATGCTGTTGGATTACGGTATGTTGTTTAGGGCTGCATTATATAGAAGGATTATCTTTTTGTTTGTTGTTTTGTTTGTTTTTTAGTTTTGTGTATCTGACATACACCGCTATGCAGCCTAGAGCGACGTCTGCTGTTAAACTAGCCTAGAGCGTCATCTGCTATAAGACTAGCCTAGAGGGTCGTCTGCTGTTAAAAACGAGCCTAGAGCGCCATCCACTATTAAAAACAAGCCTTCAGCGCCGTCTGCTATTAAAAACTAGCCTAAAGCGACGTCTGCTGTTTAAACTAGCCTAGAGCGCCATCTGCTGTTAAAAGCTAGCCTACAGCACCGTCTGCTATTAAAAGCTAGCCTACAGCACCGTCTGCTATTAAAAACTAGCCTTGTGCGCCGTCTGCTATTAAAAACTAGCCTAGAGCGCCATCTGCTGTTAAAAACTAGCCTAGAGCGCCGTCTGCTGTTAAAAGCTAGCCTAGAGCGTCGTCTGCTGTTTAAAACTAGCCTAGAGCTCCATCTGCTATTAAAAACTAGCCTTGAGCGCCGTCTGCTGTTAAAAACTAGCTCAGAGCACGTCTGCTATTAAAAACTAGCCTTGAGCGCCGTCTGCTGTTTAAACTAGCCTTAAGCGACGTCTGGTATTAAAAACTAGCCTAGAGCGCCGTCTGCTGTTAAAAACTAGCCTACAGCGCCATCTGCTGTTAAAACTAACCTAGAGCACCGTCTGCTGTTAAAACTAGCCTAAGTGATGTCTGCTGTTAAAAACTAGCCTAGAGCGCCATCTGCTGGTGAAATATAGTATAGATTCATCGATTCAAAAGAGAATATCGATGTATTTAAAAAATCTTGGAATTGAATTGACCAGTTTCTCGCCACAGCTCTACTGGTCATCGTCTCTATTTCAACATGCATTAACATTATATTTCTGCTCGTTGTGTTCAGGATGTTCCAGTTTTCCAGAACTGCTTCTCAAGAGCAGTCAGTTGGGTGTTCCCATTCGAGCTCTTCTACGTTTGAGTCCTTTACTCCTGCAAAATCACGATTCTGGCATTTAACCGCACTCCTTCCGGCCACTTTTCTTCATCTCCTCGAGCAGGTACTGCAGGGTCATCACTGTCCTCACAAACCATCAACTTACAGGAACTTGCTACAACATCTTACATCAACTTTTTATTGCATGAAGATTTCATTAGATCAGATACTCAGAAGCTCTGGAGAAACAGGTTTGCTCACCCCTATGTAAATAGCTTGTAACTATATGTGTACCTACGATAATTCAGTCAATAAATATGACTTGAGGAAATGGTTTTGATGAAGTGTGCCTGGCTTGTGTGGTTTGGGTTTGTCAGTTTTGAGGGGGGATTTTAGTGGCAGCCAAATTCAGGGGCGTTTTTTTTTTTTTTTTTTTTTTTTTTTTTTTTTTTTTTTACACATGCAATATCTGTTATTATGGATCAGGTTCAAATGCTGAAAGATTTTATATTGTGCCAGGAAATCAGCCATTCCTATCTTAAAAAGCATATGGCTTCCAGACACTTCATTACTGCATTTGTGAGATCTGCACTTTATCATTCATCATAGTTTGATCAAATCTTTAGGGGTCATGATCTTCAGTCATGATGAATAATTTTGTTGTGCAAAATATTGTTACAGAAATTATTGCCACTGGTTATGCAATGATTATAATATATAATAATGATAATATTATAATTTATAATAATAATTATAATAATATATAATAATAATAATGCTATATAGGCAAAAACACTTTCCTTAAGGAACACTCCGCTTTTTTTGCGGGGAAATAGGCTCATTTTACAGCTCCTCATTAGAGTTTCATCCTTTTTGGATCCATTCAGCCGATCTTCGGGTCTGGCGGGAGCACTTTTAGCTTAGCTTAGCATAGATCATCGAATCGGATTAGACCATTAGCATCTCGCTCTAAAATAAGCAAAGAGTTTTAATTATTTTCCTATTTAAAGCTTGACTCTCTGTAGTTTCATTGAATACTAAACTGATGGAAAACGTAAAGTTGCTATTTTCTAGGCCGATATGTCTAGGAATTATATTCTGATTCTGGCGTAATAATTATCAAATTTTGTTGCCGTACCATGACTGCAGCAGGCACAATGATATTGTATCTGCTGCTTTTTCTTTATTATTAGATATAGCATTAAATAAAAATGGGTAAAACATAATTTAATTAGATGTGTATTTTTCATTATCATTAATTATATTTAAAAATAAAATTACATTGGGCTTTGTTGTTAGTTGTAGACTTAAAATTATTAATTGTAGAACTTTTTAAAAAGTTCGAGCCACAGTTTGGTAAATTGTTGTTCACGATTTCATAAAAAAGTAATTCAAAGATTTGCAAGTTGTAGTTTTTGAAAACCAAAGTATGTACTGAATGACTTTTTATGTATCATTATATCTCTAATAAAATATATAAATAAATATATAAACATTCAAAATGGATAGTTAATTATGGGATTATATATTTTAATAAAAGGTTACTAAAGTTATATTAAAGTTTTATATCTAATAAAATATATAAACAAATATATAAAAATGTGAATTTTTAAGCGTCCACTCAGAGTTGGGTGTAATGCGTTCCGCAGTAATGCTTTACTGTATTCTAGTTACACTTTTGAGGAACGCGATGATGTAACCAATTACATTTTAAATTTGTGTAATCTGATTACAGTTACTAAAGTCAATGTAACCTCGTTACTTACGTTACAAATAGTTTTTAGAAGTAAAAATACTTTTTAAATCACGTTTTCTGCTGCGACGCCAGTTAATAAGCATGCGCTTTTAAATAGCTGAAGAACACGAGCTGAAATAGCTGCTGACGAGAGTGGTTGCTTCTTCAAGTGGACATACAGACAATACTTTGATTTCACGGAGCGTAAAAGCAAAAATCTAATTGTAATAATCAAGGAACTTTGCTGCAATATCATGACTGTAATTGGCGCAATAATATTGTGTTTGCTTTTTGCTCTTTACTATAAATTGTAGCACTAAATCAAAAGGGGAAAATGTTATTTAATTAGATTAGTTTTTTTTAGCATTGATTATATTAAAAAATAAAATACTTTGTGCTATGGTGTTAGGTGTAGATATAAAATTTGTACTACAGTTTACAGTCAAGATCTAAAAAGACCACAAAAAAGTGCCATCAAAGAAACCTTTCAGTCTTCTACAGTCCCTTTATTAATTCAGTTTCATTATTTTACTAAAAATGTTCCAACGGGTGCTCCGGTTTCCCCCACAATTCTATGCGCTATAGGTGAATTGGGTAAGCTAAATTGTCCGTAGTGTATGTGTGTGACTGAGAGTGTATGGGTGTTTCCCAATGATGAGTTGCAGCTGGAAGGGCATCCGCTGCGTAAAACATATGCTGCATAAGTTGGCGGTTCATTCCACTGTGGTGATCCCTGATTAATAAAGAGACTAACCCGAAAAGAAAATGAATAAATGAAATGCAGTCTACACTGCGTTCTAAATTATTATGCAAATTGAATGTAAGTGTTATAAACACTAACTTTTTTTGTTTTTCAATTTAACTCATGGATGGTATTGTGTCTTAGGGCTCTTTGGATCACTCAAATGAATCTCAGACACCTGTGATAAAGAGTTTGCTAGATGAGCCCAATTAAAGGAAAAGTACTTAAAAAGGGCGTTCCACATTATTAAGCAGGCCGCATGTTTTAAGCAAGATGGGAAAGAAAAAGGATCTTTCTGCTGACAAAAAGCGTCAAATAGTGCAATGCCTTGGACAAGGTATGAAAACATTGGATATTTCACGGAAACTTAAGCGTGATCACCGTACTGTGAAGAAATTTGTGGCTGATTCTGAGCACAGACTGGTTCGTGCAGACAAAGGCAGAATGAGGAAGGTTTTATCGGATTAAGAGAGCAGCTGCTAAAATGCCATTACAAAGAAGCAAACAGGTATTTGAAGCTGCTGGTACCACGAACCTCAAGGTGTAGGATCCTCCAGAGGCTTGCGGTTGTGCGTAAACCTTCTATTCAGCCACCTCTAACCAATGCTCACAAGCAGAAAAGGTTGCAGTGGGCCCAGAAATACATGAAGACTAATTTTCAAACATTCTTGTTTACTGATGGGTGTTGTGCAACCCTGGATGGTCCAGATGGATGGAGTAGTGGATGGCCACCATGTCCCAACAAGGCTGCAACGTCAACAAGGAGGTGGCGGAGTCATGTTTTGGGCTGAAATCATGGGGAGAGAGCTGGTAGGCCCCTTTAGGGTCCCTGAAGGTGTGAAAATGACCTCTGCAAAGTATGTAGAGTTTCTGACTGACCACTTTCTTCCATGGTACAAAAAGAAGATCCGTGCCTTCCGTAGCAAAATCATCTTCATGCATGACAATGCACCATCTCATGCTGCAAAGAATACCTCTGTGTCATTGGCTGCTATGGGCATAAAAGATGAGAAACTCATGCTGTGGCCACCATCCTCCCCTGACCTCAACCCTATTGAGAACCTTTGGAGCATCCTCAAGCAAAAGATCTATGAGGGTGGGAGGCAGTTTACATCAAAACAGCAGCTCTGGGAGGCTATTCTGACATCCTGCAAACAGATTCAAGCGGAAACTCTCCAAAAACTCACAAGTTCAATGGATGCAAGAATTGTGAAGGTGAAATCAAAGAAGGAGTCCTATGTTAAGATGTAACTTGCCTTGTTAGGATGTTTTCCATTGAAATAGCTGTTGACTTTATTAAATATGACCACCTAATGCTGCAAATTCAGCAAATGCCTGTTTTCAGTTCATAACAACCTATAAAATGTTTTAACTCTGTTGTGCATAATAATTTGGAAAAGTGCATTTTTCAAAAGTGCATTTTTTTTTAATAAATGCTGTTATCATTAAGAGGTTTGTTCAATAAAATTTGAATTATACCCTAATGGTTGATTACTTGAAAATTATACTGACTGTCATTTGCATTGACTAATTATGAAAAACAGAGAAAGATATCATTTGCATAATAATTTGGAACGCGGTGTATGTCTAGTCTGTAAAGAACTTTCGACTGCTTTTAACTTGTTCAAGCACTTGAACAGAAGGCATTCTATGACAGTACTTCACCAAGGACGACACTGGCACCCAAAACACAGTGGCCTAAACAGGCTAAATTGGATTTTTGTGCAGTATCGGGAGATAAGGTATCTTTCGAATGTGAAGAGAAGCGTAGCTGCAGCCGTTCACATATCACGTCTTTTGCATGCGCAAGTTCGTTATTTTCAATACACATTGTAATGTTTTTCAGTGAATATTAAATTACTGAAAGAGCAGCATTTATTTTGTATTTTAATATGTATATTTGATGTTTTAAAAGTAATTCCAAAGTAAGGTCACACTTTATTTCAATGGTCCGTTTGTTGAATTTAATTTACATTGCATCTACATGTCAATTCATTCTTATTAGATTATAAGTAGACTGTTAGTTTGGGTTGGAGTTAGGGTTAGTGTAAGTTGACATGTAATTGCTAAATTTCTTCTAGTCAGTTAAATGTCTGATGAAAGGCTGTTAAATGTCAGTATCAACAGATGTTAAGCAGACAGTCTACTAATACTCAAATGGACCATCAAAATAGTGTTACCTAAAGTAATTAGTAATCTGATTACTTTTTACAGGAAGTAATTAGTAATGTAATCAGATTACAGTTTTCCAGTAGTAATCAGTCATTTGTAATCTATTACTTTTTAAAAGTAACTCACCCAACACTGGTTATGCATTTTGAATAAAACACATTTTTGCTGTGTTCTCTAAACTACTGATGACATTTCTTTCAGATTTAAAACGAAATGTTATTTAGAGCGGGCAACGCGGTGGCGCCGTCGCCTCACAGCAGGAAGGTCGCTGGTTAGAGCCTCAACTGGGGGTCAGTTGGCATTTCTGTGTTGAGTTTGCATGTTCTCCCCGTGTTGGCGTGGGTTTCCTCTAGGTGCTCTGGATTCCCTCACAAGTCCAAAGATATGCGCTATAGGTAATTGGCTGTAGTGTTTGTGTGTGAATAAGAGTGCATGGGTGTTTCCCAGTGATGGGTTGCAGCTGGAAAGGCATCCGCTGCGTAAAACATATAGTATGCTGGATAAGTTGGAGGTTCATTCCACTGTGGTGACCCCTGATTAAAAAAGTGACTAAGCCAAAAAGAAAATAAATGACTATAAATAAAAAATAAATAAAATATAAATAAAAAAACTTTTCAGACATCCATATAAATATTTGAACACAATGCAAAATGTTTAATTTCAAAGGCATTTATAGAAGAAAAAATGTTATGATACAATTGAAAACATTTGTTATTCTGACCAACAAAAATATTACTTTAAAATTTCTCAAAGAGCCCCTACAGGGCTTGAAATTAACTTTTTTACTTGGTATCACCGGTGCTCCCAGCTTCAAAAATTTAGGAGCACCAGAAAAAATTTAGGAGCACCCACCAAAAATGAATGAGCACTACTGCAAATTGAATAATAAGGCATTTATTGTATTTGAAAACAACATCAATCAGGACTAACAAAAATCTGAAACAACTAACTAATGCTGTGATGACTTATTGATATCTGTGCAATAATTCCAAAATGAATGTCTAATAATTATAAAATATTATTAATTATGATGATGATGTCAATAATACTTACAATGAATTACATTTCTCATTATCATGCTGCCCTGAATGTGCTTGAATGCGAGTTATGTACTGTAAAAGGTCCTGCTGTTACTTTATGAAAAATAGTTTACATCAAACAAAAATGAAGCATTTCAGTAAGAAATATTTATTTTGCACTATTGTTTTATATGCATGTCAATTAAATAAATACTATTTCTGCTACAAAACAAACGTAAGATTATAATAAATCATTTAATCCAATGCTGAAAGCTGCAAAGCAGTCATCAGTATATAGAAAAATAACATACATCTTAAGAAAGAATGAACCAAAGAAAGTAAGAAAAGTCTCACTTCTGCCACTCTTTAAAAATTTTGGTTTGGGTTTGTGTCATTGTAAATGTTGTTATGCGCTGATTTTCATTTTTCTGTGTTTGTGGAAAAGCAGGCGAGTCAGCTGACCCAATATATGAGCAGGCAGAGCAGGATTCTCGTGATGACCACCGGCGCAAATATCGTTCTTTGTTATGAGCCGCAGGTTCAGTTTTAACTTAGTAAAGGCGAGCTTCTTTGGCGATGATGTGTACAGTGTTGGATTTTACATTTAGCGGACATTTGCGCTGAACACGCTGTGAATGCTTCTCCGAAAACACTCGATTGATCTCGGCTGGTGCCCTTAAAAGCTCCCTGTTTTATGACAGGGAAAGCCTTGAGTGATTGACAGCTAATATGAACCAATATAGCGGCAGGGAAGTCCGATTCAGCATGTTTTTAGAAAAAATCTAAACAAGTCGCACCACAACCACTATATGCAGTCGCACAAATGCTCCCAAATATATTATGAGGTCGCATAGGTTAAATTTCGGGCGCATATGCGACCAAAATGGTCGCAATTTCGAGCCCTGCCCTATTATGGGTTTTTATGAATGACCCTCTTTGTAGTGTGTAACACAGCTCTAAGTGAAGGGAAATATCCAGCTAAGGCTTAAATCTGAAAGTGGACAGTGTTTAAAACTATTGATTCATATAATAAAGAGTTGACTTGTAGTGCTTCAAATTAATTGTCTTGATAACGAGTCTTTAGCCATTTCGGCGTGACGTCGATATGAAACTTAAGCCCCGCCCAATAGTTACGCGTGCAAACCCGAGAAAATTTAAACCTGCTGCTCCGCCCACAAACACTGTAGCAGATCCCGGTTGAATCAAGTCATGAAGACGCTGGATATTACTGGAAGTGTGAGGAAAGTTAGTGTTATTTTCTCTACCCAAAGATGAAACTGTGAAGAGTCAGTGGTTGAGGTTTATTTTTGAATTACGGGAGTTTTCTGGTATAAATAACAAAATGGGTAGGTGGCTGGAGATGGGTCTGAAACACTGGAGACCTCCGGGAAAAACAGGAGTGTTGGCAGGTATGCTCACATACATTCTGTACTCTGACTACTTCAATATTGTTGATAAGCCGCGCTAGGCATTTCACTCTGTCTCGCGCTTAACACTGTCGACCAATCACAACAGGCTGTCATCGGTCCAATCAGCGCAGATTAGCTTCACGCTGAGGAGGGGTTTGGGAACAAATGAATCGCTAAACGAATCATATGGGAGTCGCTGGGATAATTAGGTAAAAATAAAAGCATATTATAAGAAAATGAAAGTGTTTTTTGACCTTGCATGCTATCAGCCTGTTGTTGGAGGCCCTTAAAACCAAAATATGACCCTTTTTAATGTATAATAGGGGCTCTTTAAAAATCTTCCTAGACCTAAATAGATTAAAATAGCGCTTTACCCAAATCTATATCCAGTAAATGCACTTAATCCAGATATTTATATAGGCATCCTGGCATTTTCAGGCTACCTCTTTTGAATAGGCCCGTAAACACACCAGCAGAACACCGGGGCATCATGCTGGCAGGTTTTGCATGGGCATCCACCTTTGTATTTCCATCAGGAAATGTAAAAATCTAGTTTGCATATGTCTGCTAGTCTTCCACACTGCTCTCCAGTATTTACAGTGGGTCAGCACAACAAGCATTGCATGAGCATTCCTGTATAAATGAAAACCACCCCACACTTACGCAGCACACACCCGCTCACATTCCACTGTATTTGAATAGCCACGTCGCTCGCTAAAATAGGTTGTGCTTTGAATACTGCTTTCAGTTACTGTGCAGCTATTTTACTCGACTAAACCACACTGAAGTGAAAGTTTAAAAATGTGAAGTGATACAAGCTTGACAGTTTTGCGCCATGTGTTCAAAGTCTTATATGGATGATTCTGTGTTCTCCCAAAAGGTTTCTTCACCCAAAAATAAAGCTATTTTAGTAAGTAATTGAGAAAAACATTTGAGTAAAACTTTTTTTTTTACTCCAGTATACAGTCAAGATCTAAAAAGACCACAAAAAAGTGCCT
>CAIGQZ010001236.1:5650925-5671234 GCA_903798205.1 Danio tinwini
AATGTATTATAATGTCCAATTCTGATCCCGTCTCAAACCGCGTGATCGGCCCGATTTTTGCTCACATAAAAATGGATCTGGACATCCCTAATAATTATTATTATTTTTAATTACTGTAATTATTAGTGATTCTTTTCCCCAAATATTTCCCAAATGATGTTTAACAGATTCAGGAATTTTTCACAGTATTTCCTATAATATTTTTTTCTTCTGGAGAAAGTCTTATTCGTTTCATTTCGGCTAGAATAAAGCAGTTTTAAATTTTTTTTAAACATTTTAAGATCAATATTATTAGCCCCTTTAAGCAGTATTTGTTTCAGTTGTCTATAGAACAAACCACTGTTATAGAATGACTTGCCTAATTAACCTAGTTAACATAATTAAGCCTTTAAATTTTACTTTAAGCTGAATATTAGTACCTCAAAAAATATTTTGAAAATATTATTTACTGTCATATATAATAATTCAACTATATATCATATAGTTAGCGCAGAAGTATTAAACTAAATGTGAAGCTTTAAAATGCATTTTAGTCAGAATCTCCAAGTGAAAAGACATTAAGTGTTTATTTATTACTTACATTTCTTAAAGGATGTTATGAAATAAAAATGGACCATTTCTCAAAATTGACCAGTGCATAAAAAAAAGAAACAATCGTCTGAACGCATCTAAATGCCAGATTAAAATTAAGTCTAAATATGCAGATTTCTGATTTAAGGTCACTTTCAATTTCCTGACATTTCATGCTGTGAACAGAAACTGGAAGGTTTGTGTTGAATGGAAGCGTCTTGTGACTCACAGTTTGTGCATTTCCTCCCAGATGTGTGCAGGATCTACACTGCTGAATCTCATTCATTTCTGTTCTTCCGTCTCCACCTTTGGTTTGTTTGTTTTCTGACTCCTCTCTGACAGGCTCAGGAAGTTTCATTAATGTTGGATCTGAGAGCATGATGGGAATCCAGCTTTTAGTCACTATGACTCGCTTCCTGGCTAGCCAAGTCTTTTCCAGTGTGTCGTCATGCCACGAGTGTTTCTGATGCTCTGAGATGATCTCGGAAATACTTTAGCACCAACACAGTGAATCAGAGTGAAGTCGGATCAGTCACTTTTAAGCAAAGCAGGCTCATTGGGGATATGTGCCCAGGGCTACATTTTTGAGATCCAAGAAATATATACCCTAGCCCAGTGTTTCTCAACCACGTTTCTGGAGGACCACCGACTCTGCATGTTTTGGATGTCTCCTCTGTCTGTCACACTCTTTACAGGCCTTTCAGTCTCTGCTAATGAGCTGATGATCTGAATCAGGTGTGTTAGGTTAGAGAGACACAGAAAATGTGCAGAGCTGGTGGTTCTCCAAGAACGTGGTTGAGATACACTGTCCTAGCTTACATTTTCTTGCAGATTTTGTTTTCGCAAATCCACAAGAGGGCGACGTGCACATTTATGACAATTTTAAAGACGTCACTGGGCACATTATATTCTTACGTGTCGGAAATATTAACGTTTTTCTCGTGTGGGTCCATGAGAGAAGCCGGTCAGTTTGTCTTTGTGCATAATATATCCGCTTGATATAGACTGACCCACATACACTCTTTCCTAAACCCAACCCATAGTGTTTTCAAAAGCAAACTAGAAGAGAAAAGCCATTGCAGCTGCATGCTTTTACCACGATTTCACATGGCTTTTTTGGGTTTCATTTGATCTGGTTTCTGGACTATCTGGTGATCTGTCTTTCACTGGACTTTTGCCTTCGCTTTGCATTTCAAGATCGACACCATACATATCGAGCTACCGAGCAAACCAATCACACCAGAAAAGCCGATCTTCTCTTTCGCCCACGATATGTGCCACCCAAAAGTGACTGCTGGCTCCTGCTTGGTCACCCCTGTGAAAAATCACAGCCTCTGCCATTAGGTAAGCAGTTAGCCATAGCGTTAATTTTACACACACAATTTATTTATTTTTCAAATTTGTTTAATCGTCCTCCACTATTTGAGTTTCTTTCTTCGGTTGAACACAAATGAATATACACTCACTGGCCACTTTATAAGGTACACCTTACTAGTACTGGGTTGGACCCTCTTTTGCCTTCAGAACTGCCTCTATTATTCGAAGCAAAGATTCAACAAGGGACTGGAAATATTCAGATTTTGGTCTATATTGACATGATAGCATCATGCAGTTGCTGCAGATTTTTCGGCTGCACATTCATGATGCGAATCTTCCGCTCCACCACATCCCAAAGGTGCTCTATTGGATTGAGATCTGGTAACTGTGGAGGCCATTTGAGTACAGTGAACTCATTGTCATGTCAATACTCAGGTAGACTGTGGCGTTAACACCATGCTCAATTGGTACTAATGAGCCCAAAGTGTGCCAAGATTTGGCGCCACAGCACCCGCGAGACCTATATGAGACGGGCCGAGAGAAAAGGAGATGGAGAAAAAAGGAGGAAAGACAGTAGACAGAGAGGGGAGAGAGGAAAAAAAAAATTGGGGTTCGGTTCTCCAGACACGCTGCCACTCGGTCCTCAACCAACTGAGAGAAGTGACGACATGCTGGGAGCCCTGTGGAGGAATCTATCCACCCGTCCGTCTTCTGGTGTCCGGCGGCGGTTCTCCTGACTGGCTGGCGGCATTTCTGGTCTCCT
This sequence comes from Danio tinwini, assembly GCA_903798205.1. NCBI lineage: Eukaryota > Metazoa > Chordata > Actinopteri > Cypriniformes > Danionidae > Danio > Danio tinwini. The sequence goes on from CAIGQZ010001236.1 coordinate 5,653,576, forward strand.
GCTCCGCTCCCGCTTCGGTGGAGGACGCAGGCTTCGGCATCATGGCGGATCGCGGCGACTCCCTCCGGGCTTTCTGGGATGGCTCCCTTCAGCTCTTTCCCATCCGGTGGGGAGCCCTGCGTCCCCTGCTCCTCCCCATGCTGGGAGACGGCAGCAGGCAGATCCTTCCTCGCCAGCCTCAGGCCGCCCCGGCACTCTGGCAGACGAACAGGTTTCTCCCCACACTCGGGTTAACTCCCGAACACTCGCCCTCCTCCTCAGCGGCGAGGGCAACTGGACGACGTGTCCCTCCTTCTCTCGGGTTTTCGGCACCACTGTAATAAAGTTACGCCACCTGGCCGCCGGGAGGAAGGAGGCGGAGAACCGACGAACTTTTAAATAAATATTTATTAATAAAAAGGACGGCAGCTCCTCACGGAGACTGCCGTCTAAAACAAAACAAAAGGACGGCAGCTCCTCACGGAGACTGCCGTCAAACTGAAAGCAAAAGTAAAACCTGTCCGGGCCCGGTCCTCTCTCTCTGTCCTCTGCCATCGTTCCTCCTCTTCTAGTCCAGAGCTTCCTCCGTGGGATTGAAGCCAGGTGCGCGCCACAGGTGCATCTCATCTGTGGCGGGCCTCGTTTCGCTCCCACGGCTCTCGGCCACGCCCCCTCGCCACAGAGATACACTGACAGATTCAATTATCTTCAAAAGTGCATTATAAGTAACTTCAAGAAAAGTCTAATTGCATCAGAGCTTACTATTAGCCTTTTTTTTGACTGTTCAGCTTGAGGTATGTGTGATGTCTGTAAAAGTTCACCCTAAACGACTCTGGTGTGTCATTCCAGTGTGATTATGTGAAAATGAAACAGAAGATCTGATGATTGAGAGCGTTATAATGAGTCATTAGTACAGTACTCACTACTACACAAATGTGCACGCTAAAATAGCACATCTGTGTCAGAAATGACGATAAGCTGCCCTCTTTTTGTTCCTCTCATCTTTATAGCTTTGTGTTGTTTTTGTTTGAGGGATAATATAGTTCTCAGAGAACTTTCCAAATATGACGTCTGATTTTTTTTGTCAATACAGCATGTCATTTTTCTAAGTTTGTTTACAGTTATTAATTGCATTATGGGAGTTTTATTACTGCTCTGTTTACTTTTAATGTTAAAAACTCAACTCTACAGTTTAACAAATTGAATTTTATTGACATTTTAGTAGTGTGAAATAATATATAATGTAAAAAAAAATAGAGAATTAAGTCTGCATATTAGCAGAAGTACTTTAAAAATTATCTAGAAATTAAGAAATTAGCAGTTTTTTTAAATCAGGTTTTGACCGTATTTTACAACACCAACCCAGACAATATATTACTCTAAGCTATTAAAATGACGATAAAGTAAGTTTTTTTAACTTTTAACATTAATAGGTCCCATAATGTAATTCAAAATCACAAAATACATGAATCACAAACTTCTTAACTATTAATTTAATGATGTTTTTATAGTGTGTATGGTGCAAACAGTAGTGAAGTAACTATCTTGTTACTGTAATAAATGGCAATGATCAATAGATCTGTTCCTGGTTTAATGTGCATTTAGTTTTTTCATCTCAATGATCGTTTAAAAAACACAATAAAATCTCTGAATTTACGATTTAAATTTAGTATTTGAGAAAAATTTAATTTTAGTTTTATTCTATAAATAATGACATTTTTTCCCCCAAAGTGCGATATAAAAATAGAGCTAAATAGCAATGAAAATATTTGTGTTTTTTGTATTTTTCTGTAAATGAATAGCCTTTTTCCCCCAAAAAATTTGATATAAAATAGAGCTAAAATAGCAATTAAAATATAGTTATAGTTCTGTTTTTTAATTTTGTTTCAACATATAAAAATTGAGCTAAATAGCAATTAAAATATATAGTTGTTTTTGAGAAAAGTGTAACTTGTTTTATTCTGTAAATTAATAGTGACATTTTTTCAAAGTTTAATATAAATGTAGAGCTAAATTGTAACTAAAATATAGTTATAGTTTTATAGTTTTTCTGTAAATTAAGTCTCCCCTCCAAAAAAATGTATATTAAATAGAGCTAAATAGCCATTAAAATATAGTTATAGTTCTGTTTTTTTATTTTGTTTTATTCTGTAAATTAATAGTGACATTTATTTAAACATTTTAATATAAAAATGGAGCTTTCCTTGCTAAAATAGTTTTCAGACATGTGAATATTAATTATTTTGACAATGCAATATCAATATTCCTACTTCAGAAAAGATAAGTTGCCAATATTTAGTGCAATTACCTTGATTTTTAATCACATGACAATATATACTAAATGTATAGAATTTTTATCATAAAACAAATATTAACATTACATTATAACATTAAGTTTAGAAAAAAAGAGAATTGTAGGTCTCGAACTTTTCCCATAATTGTTTGTGAACATTCATTCATTCATTAATTCTTTCTTCGGCTTAGTCCTTTTATTCATCAGGGGTCGCCACAGCTCAATGAACCGCCAACTCATCCAGCATATGTTTTACACAGTGGATGCCCTCCCAGCTGCAACCAAGTACTGGGAAACACCCATACCCATTAACACACCACGGCCAATTTAGCTTATTCAATTTACCTATAGCGCATGTGTTTGAACTGTGGGGGAAATCAGAGCGCCCGGAGGAAACCCACGCCAACATGGAAAGAACATGCAAACTCCACACAGAAATCCCAACTGACCCAGCCGGAACAACCAGCGACATTCTTGCTGTGAGGTGACAGTGCTAACCACTAAGCCGCCCATAGAAAAGATTTACAATGTATAATAAAACATAACAATTAACGGTCGGATAAAATATACACAATAAAACTGTTAATGTAAATGCAAATATAATTTTAAGCATTGATCATTCAGAGGCACGTGTGGAGGTTACTGTACTGTGAACTCATGGCTAGCAAACAACCACTGGAAACACCCAATCAAAACACTGCTCACAACATCATAGCAACCACATAGCAACACCAGTAACTACCACCCACAACTCCCATCTGAGCAGCACCCACGTTTTCTTCAGAAAACCCAGAAACCTTTGCTTCAAGTAATCTCTTTCTTAGACTGAAACCCAAGCGTTTCACTAACTGTACATGCAGATTGAAACTGCTTGTGAGGCGTTTGACTCCAAAAAGGTCAAAATCACGTCGTTTTTGCACAGTCACATGATGTCAAATAATATGATTAGAAATTATTAATTTATAGAAATTCTTTGTATTTGCGGTAAAGTATTTGCGGTATCTTTGCGGTAAAACTCAACGTCCCACTGTCAGTTATGTCTTAAGTAAAATGTTATTGGGATAACAAAAATAAACCTAATTCAAACCAGATTACATTTGTGTAAGCAATATATATTAAGCCATTTTAAATCTCAATGTAATTTATATACAAATAAACAATAAATTGTATGTTAACATAAATATGCTAATTTAACCCATTCAAGTATCTTGGGGTTTAGTTCACGAGTGAGAGAAGGAGATTAGAGAGTGGGATTGACAGTAATGCTGCCAATGTACTGGTCTGTTGTGGTAAAGAGGATTCAAGCCGAAAGGCAAAGCTCTGGGTTTATCGCTCAATCTACGTTCCAACTCTCACCAATGGTCATGAGCTTAGGTTCAAGACCAAAAGAACAAGATCTCACAAACAAGCAACTGAAATGAGTTTCATTTACCTGGTGGGAGGGTGCACCCTAAAGAGATCTGTCTCCTGGGAGTAACTCGGAGTAAAGCCGCTACTCGTCCACATCGAGAGAAGTCAGTTTAGGGGGCTCAGGCATCTGTTTTAATGTTTTTTTACACAGTCATTTGCCATTTTGAATTATTTCCTACAATTACCAGATGATATGGCATGCTGTGTGCACTTAATTGTGCTCACAAACTGTTCAAGTTGCCTCCATTTCCCAGGTGAGTGAAATTATATACTTGTATACCATCTCAACACTGCAAAAAAAGCTTTTCTTACTTAGATTTTTTGTCTTCTTTCTAGTCCAAATATCTAAAACTTCTTATAATTCTTCTATTCTTAGAAACATTTCTTGGCAAGCAAAACATAATGTCTTGTTTTCAGAAATAAAATGCCATTATTATTTCAGTTTTTCCTTAAAACAAGTAAAATAATCTGCCAATGGGGTAAGCTAAATAATCTTGTTTTTCCTTTTGACATAAGATTATTTTCCTTACCCCATTGGCAGATAACTTTCCTTGTTTTAAGGAAAAAGTCACTTCAATTTGGCATATAATTTCTTAAAACAAGACATGTTTTGCTTGTCTAGAAGATTCTTCTTGATTTAACAATTTGTAGATATTTAGACTAGAAACAAGACAGCTAATCTAAGTAAGAAAAGCATTTTTTGCAGTGTATAAATGTTTTTCTTTTTTTACTTAAAATAAATTATAATTTATAATGTTCTTTAGACCTGTAAAGAACTCCAGAATCGGAGAGATTGTTTAGCTGTAGATATTGTCATACAGTGTTAATCCTGGATTCATCAATAGCCCTGCATTTACTAACACAGATTATATTTTAAGTGTTTTGAAGTAATTTGCATTTTCCTCCCGTAGAAAAACGTCGTAAGAACAATGCTTAGTGGCTCAATGTATTACAACAGTGTTTTTAAAAGTCTAAACACTTTATTGCTATAGAATACAACCAAGCACATGTGGTCAGAACACAAACGAGTCGCAGGTAATGAAGTATTAAGCGTTTCTCCCAAAGAAAATCTCTCTCAGCAAAATGCCAGCAGGTGTCTGTAGCTCCGCTCACGCTCTGCCTCTTTGCCCTTGTTTGGTATCCCCCAGTTGGTGCAATGACGTGTGAACAAAATGGCGACAGTTGGCCACGCCTACTTGTAGCTTCTTTTGCGTTGTTCAGAAATCCATGGGTGACATCACGGATATTACGTCTACTACAAGAAATACGTTTTACAATTAAAAAAATAAATCACAGCAATTTTTTCTGAGCAATACAACTCTATTTAGTTATACAGATAATATTTGAGCTTATTTAGTTGAAACAACAAACATGGTAGTAGAAGTAATAGTAATCAATAATAGTAACGTTCAGGGCTTTACATTAACTCCTGCCAACCCACCCAATGCGGGTAGATTTCAGGTCTGGCGGGTTAGACAGACACCTCTACTAGCCACTTTGGCTGGTTGGAAATCATAGTAGTTTCCTTAAAAGCAGGGTTTGAAAATAAGCATGGCCCAATATTCGTGCAAATGTGATCTTAGAATCGAGAAGCAGCACAGACAAAAATAACTGTGTTTGCGCGTGCAGAAAGCAGGTAAATACCGAACGAGAGGATGATCACTCGCACTCACAGATGATGTGATGCGCGCGACTGTTAAGCGTGCACGCTCCCGTTTTGCGCAAAGCAACAGTCACCGTGCCTAGAGAAAGTGCAACTGGTGCGATCGGTTCCCCTTGAAATAGACTGGACAAAGAGCGATGATCGTGCACCCACAGTTCTGCAGCTTTTAAGAGCTCAAGATAAAAAAAAACACATATTCTTTTGTAAGCAGCAGCGGTCACTGCTTTCATTTTAATTATTCTTTGAACAGATTATTAACAGGCCTATATTAACCGTGTGTGTGATCATCCTTTCATTATCAAACACGGTATGTTTCACCTGCTTTCTTTTGCTTACAGTTATTTTTGTTAATATGGTTTAATTGTATTATTTTACAATAACATTGCTTTAATGGGAGATTACTCCCTGTTTATGTGTAGTTAACTGGTGATCTGGGACTTTTAGCCAGGACAGGTTATTTTTCCAACAAGAAAATTGTGGCTAGTGAAAATGGCGAGTGGCTAGTTATGTTGGAGATCTACTAGCCACAGTGGCTGGTGATCAAAAAAGTTAATGTTAAGCCCTGGTAACGTTATTAGTCTCTCACTCACGCATAATCGGCCTACCTCGCGTGCACCTGGTCTCTCTGCCTACATCTTATTTACTTTTGTCCAGCCTGGCACCTCGTACACGACTTGTCCTATTTACAGTGGTTGGTTGGCATTCACCAATCCCACAATGCATCAGTTGTAAACAGGAAGGTGTTGGCTAGACTGCAGCCAAAATGTATTAATTTATCAATTAATGCACAAACGCATCATATAGTATCGATAACGGAGTTACTATATTTAAAAAGTAACGCATTACTAGTAATGCATTACTGCCCAACACTGACCGCAACTCCCGGATGTGGGAAAGACAGTGAAGCTGGACTCAACAGAGAACAACACCATAGACTGTAAAAGATATGGACATAGTATCTGTGACGTCACCCATAGGTTTATGAAAAACCCAAAAGAAGCTACCAGTAGGCGTGGCCAACCGTCGCCATTTTGTTACCGTGTCATCACACCAACCGTGGCATACCATACAAGGGCAAAGAGGCGGAGCGTGAGCAAAGCTACAGACGCATGAGAAACACTTAATACTTCATTACCTGAGACTCGTTTGTGTTCTGACCACATGTGCTTGGTTGTATACTATATCAATAAAGTGTTTAGACTTTTAAAAACACTGTTTCATAAGCAACGTCATAAGCACAATGCTTAGTGGCTCAATGTATTACACGTTGAGCCACTATAAGCATCGTTCTTATGACGTTTTTCAACAGGAGGAAAGTGCAAATTACTTCCAAACACTTCGGATATAGTTTTATATACATATAAATGAAATCCAGGCAGAATTGTATGACAACGCTTCAGACGACTGTTCTAGAGCCTACAGCTAATAAATCTGTCAGATTCTAGAGTGCATTGCAGGTCTAAAGAACATTATAAATTGTCTTAAATGAAACAAATACATTTATAGAGATGGTATATAAGCATATCATTTCACTCACCTGGGAAACGGAGGCCATGTGAATGGTTTGTGAGCAAAATTAAGTGCACACAACATGCCATATCATCTGATAATTGTAAGAAATAATTCCAAAAGGCAACTGACTGTGTAAAGCCACATAGCACAACAAAAAATACGATGAATACGCAGAGATCAGCGACTAATCAGCTGAGGTGACGTGACGGCGACCAGCTAGAGCTAGCTGTCACCCAAGTGGCCACGTCCTTAATTATGCAAAAGTAATATAACCTAATATAAAGAAAATGGATGAGTTTTAAAAAAGTTCACCCCCCTCACAGTTGTCATGAAGGGTAATATTAGCTATATGAACCAAAATCGTTCTTTGTATCAGGCTGTAAACACCTTTTTTTCTGCTGTAAATTTGGCCATTTAACAGTGGGCTCAATCGAAATTTGCTCTATTATGAAGCCAGGACTAGCAGAATTTCGATGAATTGCAGTTTCAGTTACTTCCGTATGGGCTTCCCGAGGGAGAGCGGGAGGTTGCCGCTTGAACAACACATGTTTCACATTGTCCACAGCTCAAAAGCTTCTCGGCTGGCACCATTAAACTTAACTGTAGTGGCACACCTTTCGTGCACATCCTTATGTACCACCTTTTGCAGATTCTATTCCAACAAGCAGTATTTGAAAAAAAAAAAAACGTGAGTAAGATCGAATCTTCATTTAAAAAGGGTTTACTGAAGAAATGCAAACAAAAATACAATAGACTCGATATAGCTCGGTCAAAATACTGTGTTGCTTTTAACATCCATAACTGCAATCTGTCTTAAACGTACTAAGTAATGACCTTATGACGTATTACTGTCAGAAGCTAAAAATATCAAAGTAAAAGTTTTTAAATTGTATTAATTATTAATTATGCATTTTAGATAATACAATCACAATGAATTCTTATTATATTTCAATATCTATTTTCACCATGTTTTAATCTTTTTAACTAAATTATTATCACAAATGAATTATGCATAACTGGCTCTTACACCAACGTTTGGCATTGGCACGAGTGACCAAAGGTTTGTCTATAGCAGCCCGGCCATGTGTCTTGACCCTATGGACCTCCCGACCAACAGTATTGGTGGAAACAGTAGAGTTGAGCTGCACATGTAATTCTGCAGTGAGTTGGGCAGCTGTGGATACAATCTTGTGTTAACACCCGGACACCCCTTTCAGACAGCCTCCTCTGCGTCCATAGTTACTCCTGTTGGATGTGGTTCGTCTTCTTGGTGGTTTGCTGACATTACTCGGGATACTGTGGCTCTTGATACTCACAAAGGCTTGCTGTCTTGGTCACAGATGCTCACCAACAATTTATTCTCTTTTAAACTCTTGATATGTCATCCGTAATGTGGTGTGTGCATTGCAATATTTGAAGCAAAACTGTGCTATAACTCTGCTAATTAAACCTTCACACACTGCTCTTACTGATGGAATGAAGATCAATGAAGATTGGCCACCAGGCTGCTCAAATTTAGCCATGAAACCTCCAACACTTTTTTTGGTCAATGTTTCAGTTTCATTGCCAACCCCTTAGACATGCTTAAATAGTTATGCGGATTGATAAAAACAAGACTATTTAGAAATTCGTTTTGAAAAACAAGACCAAATGTGCAACTGAGCTGATGGTGAAGATCTGATGCTGCATTCCTGTGATGGGTTGGTTTGTGTCAGCTTGCTTTAATGTAATCTCTCAATCCCACACACACAGTGCTCTCTCCCAGGGGTCAGTGTGTGTGTTTGTGTGTGTGTGTCCTCCAGGCAGTTCTGTGGGAACTGGACCAGTCATCTGTACAGCTATGAGAGGCATGCGGTGCAGAGGAAGCCGTGGTTTAGTGACTCAGAGCTTCATGAATTGCTCCGTTGCGTTGGCCTTTGGCTCTCTTTAGCTCTTTGAGTCATCTGGATCCATGTGGTCCTCTGAGATGGGTGTGTGTGTGTGGGAGGACAGCTTGCGTTCCTCTGTTTCTGGTCCATTTGTTCTGTCGCTGTATTGTTCAGAGCTGCAAATGCGACTGTCAGGAGAAGCACTGAATGGTAAGTCAATATCTGATCAATAGTTATAGTGGGAATGGATAGTAACACAATGACTAGTTAATGCTGAGGAATGCTAATGTGCTCTGATTGGTCTGCTGGGTTTAAAAGAGGCAAAGTTGTGCATATGAAATGGAGATCACTTCATTTTGATGGTCCCCTTAACACATTGCAACTACATGCCATGTCATTGTAAGTAGACTGTAAGGTTAGGAGTTAGTGTAAGTTGACATGTGCTTGCAAAGTTTCTTATCAAGAAAAAAATTAAGGGGAAAAGAAGAGGAATTAAAAGATTGTTTATGACTTTTTTTCAGTGGTGTTGTTATTTGTATGCTTTTGTTCAAGTAGTGTTTATTAAGAAACCGATATGACTGCATGTTATATATTGTACACTCACCGGCCACTTTATTAGGTACACCTGTCCAACTGCTCGATAACGCAAATTTCGAATCAGGCAATCACATGGCAGCAACTCAATGCATTTAGGCATGTAGACATGGTCAAGACGATCTGCTGCAGTTTAAACTGAGCATCAGGATGGGGTAGAAAGGTGACTTTAAACGTGGCATGGTTGTTGGTGCCAGCCGGGCTGGTCTGAGTGTTTCAAAAATCGCTGATCTACTGGCATTTTCATGCACAGCCATCTCTAGGGATTACAGAGAATGGTCCGAAAAAGAGAAATAATCCAGTGAGCGGCAGTTCTGTGGAAGCAAATGCCTTGTTGAAGCCAGAGGTCAGAGGAGAATAGCCAAACAAGGCAACAGTAACTCAAATAACCATTCGTTACAACCGAGGTATGCAGAAGAGCATCTCTGAAAGCACAACACGTCAAACCTTGAGGCAGATGGGCTACAGCAGCAGCAGAAGACCACACCGGGGGGCCACTCCTGTCAGCTAAGAACAGGAAACTGAGGCTACAATTCGCACAGGCTAGGATAACGCGCCATGTCATAAAGCTCAAATCATCTCAGACTGGTTATTTGAACATGACAATGAGTTCATTGTACTCAAATGGCCTGCGTAGTCAGCAGAACTCAATCCAATAGAGCACCTTTGAGATGTGGTGGAACGGGAGATTCACATCATGAATGTGCAGCGGACAATTCCGCAGTAACTGCGTGATGCTATCATGTCAACATGGACTAAAATCTCTGAGGAATATTTCCAGTATCTTGTTAAATCTATTGGATTAAAGCAGGATCAACGATTGAAGGATTAAGGCAGTTCTGAAGGCAAAAGGGGGTCCAACCCGGTACTAGTAAGGTGTACCTAATAAAGTGGCCGGTGAGTGTATTTTTAGTATAGGATTTGCCATGAATGTAGCCAATGCTGCTGATATAGCATTAAAATAAATAAATAAATATTAGTCAAGCTAATATTCTAATAAGAAATAATTGGCTTGCAGTTGCATTGTAACATAAAAAAATGGGGACCATTAAAAAATAAAGTGATTCTAAGATATTTCATTGAGACAGCCCTGGGTTGGCATTTCCCCAAACCGTCAAAAACATTGGCAGAGTGTTTTGTTGTAAACTGTGCCTTCAGGTCTGTGGCGCTGACAGATGACAGCTCATGACATCAGTAGGGCTGTGATATGGGCCCTGCGCTGGTTTGAGGCAATGGATTTGTTTGTGTGTGACTGTGATTCATTACCTACAGTCTGAACAGTGCAGGCGCTCTGGAACTTTATTATATTGTTTCTTTCAGTGGCAGACAGCCATCAGACTTTGTTTTTATTGAGTAATAGCGTTCTCCAATAGTTTGGATTCATAAATGATAGATATTTTGGCATGTCTTGTATTCTTTGTTGTTTTTTTTAATAATCATTTTAGAGGTTATCGCTTTTAATGTTATATGAGCCGGAAATCGAACTCTGGTCATCGTGAACACTGTAGTGCAATGTGTCAATGTACTAACCACTGGGAGGATATTAATTATTCGTTCATTCATTCATGTTCCTTCGGCTTATTCTCTATTTTAGAGGTCGCCACAGCGGAATGAACCGCCATCATATCCGACATATGTTTTATGCAGAGGATGCCTTTCCAGCTGCAACCCAGTACTGGGAGACACCCATACACTCTCGCATTCATATTCATTCACTACTGCCAATTTAGTTTTATTCAATTCCCCTATAGTGCATGTGTTTGGACTGTGGGGGAAACCAGAGCACCCGAAGGAAACCCACGCCAACACGGAGAGAACATGCAAACTCCAGACAGAGAACAGAAATGTCAACTGACCCAGCCTGGACTCGAACCAGCGACCTTCATGCTGTGTCGCTCCTTTAAAAGTGCTTGTTTAAACGTTTTTTTTTTTTTTAAACCAATAGACTTTTTTGCATGAACATTCACCAGTTTAATGTGTAAACCATTGTAGATGTATAATAGTGTCTAATATACATAATCTAACTAGCCTAACCAGAGTGCTACTGTTCCCCTTTATATGATTTGTCGCAGATTTGTTGTTTCTGTGATAGAAAAGGAAGTCCATGTGACCTTCATTTCCCAGAGACCTTTTGGATTTTTCCCAGAACAGTGTGGGAAAATTAGTTCTCCGGTCTATGTTTAGCCTCTTCTCCGTAGGCCGAGCTCTGAAACGCTGGCTAAGTCCCAGCTCTTATGCTAACCATACTAAAGCGATTTACATTAGTGCAATTCATTAACTCATTCACATACATTAAAAATAGTATGCACATGCGTCTGTGCACTTTTCTGACTCCCATAGATTTTGATGCCTTTCATAAAACTGGCAAGGAATGGCATGACAAATTATAATTACAAGTACTAAAAGGTATTGTAAACAAACTGTAGTAATACGTTAAATAAAAAGGCAATGTGTAAACGCCAGCTTGCAAACAAATAGTACTCAAATAACACCTAGTGCAGACAAACAAGTAGCAAGTTTGTGATGGTTTGCATTAAATTGACATGGACAACAAAGCAAAGTAACAATACTTCTCAGCATGGATAATAGTCTGATTGCTAATGCTAACAAGCAAGCATAAAAAGTTCTTAACATGTTACTGTGCGTATAAAGAGCTTTTTTCGAAGGTGTCATTGCTCACAGACTGTTTTCGCTCCTACCTTCCGCTTCAGGCTCCCCCGGACAAAAACCAGTAGACTAAGAAACAGCTTTTTCCCCAGACCTGTCTCCCTTTTGAACTCTGCCCCCCACTGACTCTTTTGCCCCCCCTAATACACCCCCCACACCCTTCTCATAACTTATACTCTTCATAATCACTGCACTATTTAACATTTAAAAATTGCACGTATTCATTGCACAGATTTTTTTTATTTGAACTGTACATACACATGTACATTTGTAATTATGTACACACCCACTGTACATATACACTTGTAATTATCTATCTGCACAATAGCACCTCTGTTCATAGCTAATACAACCTGTATAAAATGTTCATAGTACATTCATTCATTAATTTTCTTGTCGACTTAGTTCCTTTATTAATCCGGGGTCACCACAGCGGAATGAACTGCCAACTTATCCAGCACGATTTTACGCAGCGGATGCTCTTCCAGCCGCAACCCATCTCTGGGAAACATCCACACACTAATACACTACGGACAATTTAGCTTACATAATTTACCTGTCTTTGTCTTTGGACTGTGGGGGAAACCAGAGCACCTGGAGGAAACCCACACGAACACAGAACATGCAAACTCCACACAGAAACGCCAACTGACCCAGCCAAGGCCGAGGTTCGAACCTTCGACCCAGCGACGTTCTTGCTGTGAGGCAACAGCACTACCTACTGCGCCACTGCGTCGCCGTTCATAGTACATCCATTTGTAAATATCACCATAGTTTTTCTATAATCCCCGTTATAAACAACTCGTTCTCTTAGCCGACAATAATACACGTTTCTGGCACCGCACCATCTTGTGGTCATATTTTTTTTAACATTGTTTACTTATTTTAATCAACAAAACTAGCATAAGCCTAGAATTTTGTGCGAGTTGGTGATACTTTGCCTGATGGTGAATGCAGTAAGTGACTGTATTATCATCAATCCTTTTTGAGCACAAAAGTTTGTAACATATAAAAACTTAAAAAGCAAAATCTTACCTATGAAATGTTCTGCCTGTGTTTTGTTTTCTGTTTGCTCTTTACTATACCCATACACAGTGCTAAAGTCCAGCATCTTCACATTGGCTTTAGTCTTGACTAGTGCGGTTGTATGAAAGCACTGTACAAATATGGCAGCGCTATTGACGCATGCTCAGGGTCCGTATGCAATATCTAGTGTATATATCAATGCTTATATATTAAAGAGTTCTTATTATGGGTTTTTGAAACATGTGTGTAACATGTAGTGTGTAACACAGCTTCTATGTAGTGTGTAACACAGTAACAAATCGTCTTGATAACGAGTCTTTAGCCGTTTCGGCGTGACGTGGATATGAAACATAATGGTTGTGCTCGCAAACACGGCAAAATTTAAACCTGCGGCCGGCCCACTAACACAAAGACAAACAGATCCTGAAGTCATGAGTCATGAAGACGCTGTGCTTATCTGGATATTATTAGAAGTGTGAGGGAAAGAAGTGCTTCAAATATCTGCACACTTACAATGGGCGATTCGTCAGCCGTTTGTTAAATGAAGGATCAGAAAAGACTACTGATGTAGGAGACTTTGACAGAGCTGGAAAGGAACACAGCTCATGGATTAGTTTCTTCCTCCATTTTGTAATGGACAGACAATACACCAGGGGTGCGGGCAAAATAAGGGCAGTTTATTAGGCACAAAGGCAGGCTGCTGCATGCTGGGCGTCAGGCTGGTGCGCAGCTCTGGAAAGGCTTACGAAGGCTCAGGGTGAGCGCGATGGGAGCCCGCAGAGATAGCTTGTCAGAGGACAGAGGAGGATCGCTGGTGGGCGCTACAACCCCCTGGCTGAGGATGTGATCGTTGGGCAAAGCAGAGTAGAGGTAAGCCCTGAGAACATATAACACTTCACGCAAGAGGTGCCACAGCAATAATTACAAATAGAAATGATCTACATGTTTTATTACTTGTAACCACTTGTACTGTATCAGGTTAACACTTTATATTCTCATATCGCGTCTAATGCCACGTTGTAAACACGACGCGTGTGGCTTTGTTTATGGATTTAAATGCTTTCGTGAGCTCGTTCCACTGCCGTTAGTCGTTGCTATGGCCACCGTTAGCTGATCCTTCCACACGTGCAGCGGTCAAGGTTCAGAATAGTTCAGCTTTTGCTGCTGTGTGGATTAATACTGAATGTTTGTCATAGTTAGGCATAGAGCAATATGCTGGTGTTTAACTGCACTGCTTTTGTGGGTGAGGTGTCTGAATAACACTGTTGAGAACCGGGTACTGTTTACTGTGGTTTATCTTGACAGGTCTAATATAGTAAAAGAATCAGTTCATTAACTTGAGTTTGATAAATGGCAGCTAAAACGTTTGTTTGGGAAAGAAAACTTTAGCTAACTAGTGGCATTTCCCTTAACTTAGCTGAAAATGAGGTCCGATATCCCGTTTTATTTTTCACTTTCCATTTAGAACGGACCTTCGGGCCACTCTGAAGACATTGAAATGATATATTTGTGTCACGTTCTCTTCGCTGATAAGATATACAGTCAGACACACAACATTCCTGTGTGACTCAGGCTATACTTTCGGGTTTCTTCCCACCGCAGCCTCGATTTTGCTTTTTTTAATGGCCACCGCGTGAAATCAGTCTATTCACTGCACAGCTCAAAAGATAAATTCAAATATTGCTGCCAGAAAAGTGTCTTATGTCAGACTGCATGATTTTCAAAGTAGTCGTGTCACGGATGTTTTCACACTGCATGACTTTCTGGGCTAGTGTTCTGTCTGTGCTGTGTTTACACTGTAGGATGGATCGGCGATAGGAGAGTTCATACTGCATGACGTTAAGATAGGAAAAATTACAGACAACTTTGTCCAAACTACGTCTCACAGCCAAACAAACGCGAGAAGTGACATGGAAACAACGCGAGGTCACGTATATATCACGTAATATATCTTTCGTTATTAACTACATAATGTAAACAGAAGGCTTTAGCTTTAGAAACTTGTGTTGCTCACCTAACTTTAAAGAGAATTAACAATCTCTCCTCAACTTTTTTTTTTACTTTTCGACCTGATTGTAATATTGATCAGATGACATGTCAAACAGACACAGTGCTTGTGCCAATTTTACACTTGTTTTTCCTTCATTTCATGGGTCCAAATCAACTGAAAATGAGAGCTTTTAGCTTCTCCCCCAGCCTCCCGCAGACCTGCAGGTAACCACGCTAGTGAATGCTGCTCTCTCATTGGCTATAGGGGATCGCCGATGTTATTTTCAGTCAGAACACATTCACACGGCATGATTTGCATCGCCGACAGCTCCAGATATTAAGCATGCGAAATATCTCTCGGGCATCAGCGACTCATCGACGATTCTCTCATATTGCGTCCTTGATAGTTTATACTGATAGTAATCAGTTCACCGCACTTCACTGAGTGCAAACACGGATGCACGAACAGTGGAGTGTTTTAAAGCCACAAAGATCAGCCGAGTCTTCAGCGGATCACTCGTCTGTGTTTGCACTGGGTAAACAGCGATGAGTTTGGTGAACTGATGACCTCCATGGCCAATCACAGTCCTTTCTGTTGAGCGCATGAACACCATGGCCAATCAGCGCTGTTGCATTCAACAGTGCTTATGTTAGTGGGAAATTTTAAGCATGCCAAATATCTCTCGGGCCTTGATAGTTTATACTGTGTGATTATCACTCGCGTGCACGAGCATCGATTTGTCTGTGATTTCAGGCATTTGTTGGCGATTTCTCAAAACCTGTTGGCAAGTCAAAATCATGCAGGCCCGGATTAAGAATTAAGAGGCCCCTGGGCACAATGTATTGTAGGGCCCCCTACAAGGCCGCACCCCTATAGTTGAATTAAAAAATAAGATTAATATAATATTTTTAAAATAAAGTTACTCTATAATATTTTGCCCACATTTTTTAAATAAATGACATAGTACATATATATAGTCAACAAAGATTTACCTGATTTTAAAAGCATTTAAAGCAAACTTTGATAAAAAAATACTAATATAACTAGTAAAAAGGGATTTTTATGTGTGTTCAAGTTTATTGAAGCAGTACTAAATTTATATTTAAGGGTATTTTTAATGTGTAACTTCTACAAACTTACAATGCATATGATTTGGATATAACACCACTCCAATCCAGTTCTATGATTCAGAAACTGAGTCTTCCATAATACACACCAGGGCCTGATTAACCAATGGGCATTGTGGGCACAGGCCCAGGGGTCTGTGCACACTTGGGGCCCCTGGAGTGTCTTTTTAAGAGCAAATAGCGCACCTCATTGGAATAAGCTAACTAAGTAATTCACGCCTATCACCGTTTGATTGACAGAGACAACATAAGTAATGAGCTCGGTAGACATCAGCCTGAGTGGAGCAGCTCATAAAGTGCATGGCAACATGTTTTGGCGCGCTTGATCATGAACCCAGTTCGAATCCAGCGCCTGATGAAGACGTATTTCTTTTTTTTTCCCCACTACATTTCAGATTTTGCCTACTCTTCATCACGAGGAAGACAAGTAGGAATCATTAATAAGTGTGTGTTTTATGGAGAACTCATATGCATAATCATATGCATTAGAAGTTTGTAGAAGTTATACATTAAAAATACCCTTAAATATAATTTTTTTAGTATTGCTTCAGTGAACTTTAACAAATATATTAAAATCCATTAATTTTCACTAGTTGTATTAGTATTTTGTTTTCAAAGTAGGCTGTAAAAATAAGTTAAATCTTTGTAGACTAGAAATATACTGTATATCATTTATTAAAAAAAATGCGAACAATACATTATAGATTAATTTTATTTAAAATGTTTTTATTAATCTTGTTTTTTTATTTACCTATAGGGGTGCGGCCAGGTAGGGGGCCTACAAGACATTGTGCCCAGGGGCCTCTGAATTCTTAATCCGGGCCTGATCCACACACACAGATTAATGATTCCTACTGTCTCCCTCGTGATGAAGAAGAGTAGGCAAAAAGCACTTGATTATAAAGCTGAAAGTATCCGAAATCACACACACTATACCAGGTCTCTCCTGTCTCTCTCCTCTTCAGGGGCTTTTTCTGTCTCTCTCTCTCTCCATGAGGTCGGAGAATATGAGTGAAGCAGGGCGACTAACATTGTAAATACAGATTAATTATAGTAGGATGTCGCTAACATTTAACACCAGGTGGAAAATAACTGTTTATAGAATATTTATTATTATTATTATCCTTATTAAATACCTTGTGACTCATTTTATATATGTTATACTTTATTTAAATTTTTAAACAAACATTTCCTTTCTGTTGAAAATAAATGTATTTCCAATCTGATATGTAGTGGGGAAAAGATGCTGGATTCGAACCGGGTTCATGATCGATCGCATCAAAACATGTTACCATGCTCTTTCTGAGCTACGCCACACCCACCTGCTGTCTTCTGTGCGCTTTAGTTATGTTGTCTCTGTCGATCAAACGGCGCTGGCGGGAAAAATTCAACTAGCTTATTCCAAAGAGGTGCGCTATTTGCACTTAGCCTAAATAGACACTCCAAAATCAGCATTTTTTTTTTCCCTCGCAGGGGCACATGTGTGCACGGGCCTCTGGGCCTGTGCCCATAATGCCCATTGGTTAATCC